>JZKD02S2375727.1:8278-21039 GCA_000966675.3 Picea glauca | reverse complement strand
CCCCCAATATTATTGTAATAAATATTTCTTGTTTTTTTATATATATTGTCAAAAGTTGGGGGCCCATCTTGTTAAATAAATAACCCTTTCTTTTTTGGCATGGATATGCATTTTTTATTTATTTTTGTTGTTCTCATGGGTACATTTTTCTTAGGCATATTTAAATAAAATAAAATAATATTTTGTAGGTAGGATTCAAATGGATGACAATTGTACTTTTTCTTTCACAATTATTTGAGTGTTAAAGTTAAAATAAAACAATATAATATTTTGTACAATTCAAAGTTGATGGCATTTGTATTTTTTTTTTCACAATTTTTTTAAGGGTTAAACTTAAATATAAGTTTTATTTTTATATTACAAATTTTGAGCGTTAACCTTAAATATAAGTTTGAGCGTTTTACAATGTATAATCTAAATGTTTTATGAAATTAGGTTTGTTTAGATCATTCAAAATAATGTGAAGGGATATTGGTTATTATACCTGCCGCTTGTCATGGTATATAGTATTGGATATGCTATTGATAGTCTATTAGTTGGGGTTTGACCAAAATATTTTTGAGCATTTTTAAAGGTATAACATTACAATTTGATTTTTTTAATTTTTTTATTTATTTTAAAACATTTTTCTAAATTGTGATTGGTTGTTCAAATGCATCTCTTATTGCTGTGCCTGGTAAGGAATTCATATCGACGCATGTTGTGGATTCAATACAACTATTGTTTTATTTTATTATACTTGCATAGCGGCAGGTATATGCTGCCATGCAACCTTGTTAAGAAGATGACTACAATTCATAATATATAGAGATTTACTTGTTAAATCTAATTTTAATTTTCAAGTCTAATCATCAAAACCCATATGTTAATAACGAGGGTTAAAAGCTTCTATACTTGTAAATAAATTTCTTCTAAAAAATTTGAGAGTCAATCCTTACATTGCCTGACATCCTCCCTCTTCCCCCCTCCTCCTTTTAAGAATGACTAGAGGAAATTAAAAAAAAAATTAAGTGGAGGGGGACATTATGTATGTATTTCCTCCTTAATGTCTACCTTCATCATCCAAGGCATGCCTTTTTTAACTTTAAAAATTTGGCTGCAGTCATACTTTTGGTAAATTATCAGTGACTTGTTCATCACTACAACAATATTATAATTTGACAACTTGACCTTTGACAAGATCTTGGATGTAATAAACATCAATTTCAACATGTTTGATTTTTGTATGAAAAGATAGATTATCTGCAACTTGTATCACACTTTGATTGTCACAAAATATAGTAATTGTAAAATTTGGGCTAAAGTCGGGATCATATAAGACATTATGAATCCACACTGCCTCCTTTCTTACTTCCTTCGCTACTTTATACTCTACCTCACAAGAGGATAACAACGTTGTTGACTATTTTATACAATTCCATGTAATAAGTCTTGATCCACACTAAAACACATAACCACTTGTGGATTTCATGTGATTGACATCATTGCCCCAATCCAAATCAATGTATCATATTGTTGATGTGGACAAAGTTCCATTCAACAAACAAGGGTACTCCCCAATATAAAGTCCCAATTAGACCTCACAATGTTTGGGATAGGAGACCCATTTAGATTCTGGCCCAACATCCATTACTTAAAATGAGGGGATGGTTATGGAATGAAAAATGTGGTGTGTTGTTATTCTATGTGCAACATGTAAACTAATCTAACCTATCCTAGTTGGGAGAAAAACTTAACTAGTAGATAAAAGATTAGCTATAGATTCCTATACTTATTTTTGGAAAAAAAGCTAGAAACACATAAGCATAAATAGAAGTATGAAGCATAATGGTTTATTAGAACACCACCATTTGCAATACCTTATCTACCATCTTAGAGAAGACACATTAGATGAATAATAAAATATAAGAGTCATAATTTCAATGCAAAATAGTCAACAATTGAACAATACAACCTTATAATGTTATAGCATAAATACCACTATTTTCTTAGGTATATTGTTAAGATGGAGATATAATCCTAGCACTCTGCTAAACCCTATCCATCCCCTTCCCTGCTCTCTACTTCAACTCGATTCCCTCCCCCCGGGAGGGCATGTTGTATCCCCTCCCCCCCTCCTCCTCCTCCCACTGATGTTATGGCCTTCGCCTCCCCGATCATTGCTCTTCATGTTAGTACCAATTTCGATCATGTCCCAAATGTGCATGTTGGTCAAGGTTATAGAGCCAAAATTGGGAAAAATAGAGGTAGAAGGCAAGCTTGTAGAGCTCTTGGATTGAAAGAGATAGTAGATTGTCAAGCGCCCTGGAGAAATCAATAGAAAAATCATGCCCTAAGGGCCCAAGGATAAGGTTTAAGTGCCTGGGTGTTTATCTAGAGATAAAACAGGGCTAATTGTGCTTTTGAAAGGCTTGATCCCTTTCTGGAGGAAGGCAATATCATGAGACCAGCTCCTAAGAATCGAGTGCTAGCTACGGTGTGGGGTCCAATCATCCAACGATTGCAAGTGTGCCAGATCTATGACATGTGTTCAACGTTGCATCATGAAAGTGCACGGGAGATAACATACATAAGGGGTGTGACGATGGTTTTAAGAGCCATGTGTTGAGAGTTGAGTGGTGTCTCCTAACAAGAACACGGAGGGTAAAACCACTCCTATTGGGTCGTGAAAGTGGTATTCTAGTTTTTCATAAATGGCCATCTTCCCACTCAGTTCACATCTATCCACATATTCAGCGGCACTTGGAGCCAACAAAGTAGTCCACCTCAGAGACAATGTGGCACGCCAACAAAGCACCCATGAGAGCTAATTCAAGACTGCCACCTATATAGTGAGGGCCCACTTGGGACTCTGGTCAGTATATCAGACTCAACTACATGTAGATCGACCCCAAAGCCACATAAGTGCCGACATGGACCAATATGAAGCTGCCACAAGTCTGTAAGACTGTGATGACATCAACATGATGTCACTCGAAATTTTGTGCCTTTCCCCAAACTTTCAAAAGGTAGCCACTCGGAAGATGCCATGTGTTCATAAAAGGCATAAGGGATAATATTTCAAATAACTGAGGGATATAATGATGGTGCGCCAAATCATTTGATGGATAAAAATCTCTCAACATGACATTTGGCCTCACATCTTCATGCCCATGTTAATCATCACATTGTTACCTGCAAATGATGGAGGACAATAATCATTTCCCACATACGCACACCCATACTAGCTATAAATATCCAAATATAAAACCGGTTGTAGAAAATCACTTCATCCCATCAGTTGTCTTCACAACCATGTGTCTACCTCCTATAAAATAAATCCAAAGGAACAAGGAAAGCCAATCTGCGAGTAATTTATCTTTTGATAGTAAGTTAGCCGGATGTCATGTGTCACAGAGGATAACCCACATGCACAATCCCTCCCCACAAAAGAAGATAATCATCCATCTTGGTTGCAAACATTGATAGATCTAGACACTCATTGACATACACTAGAGTGAACTGCCACCTAGTCCTAGTTAACTGATCCATGCAATCATCATTTTACTAAGTCACACTTGTGGAAGTGAGAGAAAAACTTGCAACTATTGGTGATATAACCAAGGTTTCCATGCATGAGTGACTTTCACTAGTCTAACTGAATCTGAACTGAAGAGGAACACCCTATTTTTTAGGGGAATATTCTCTAGAGAGAATATTCTCATATAAGGAAGTGTTCTCAACATTAAACTATCAAATTTAGGAAAATAATTCTAGGTGAGTGTGTAATATCTCCAACACACACACCCCCCTCCGCCCCCCCACTCGTGAACACTAGTAGGGTGTACATAATGAATGGATCTTGGCAACAGAGGCCATATTAAGTACCCATGAACAATGCAACTAATGAACACTAAAATAAAGAGAGGAAAGAGGGAAAACCGCATGGAAAAAAAAACCCCTCAAAATACAATGTATCAAAAGAAGAGAAAAACATGTGAGATCCACCATGTAGCAGGTAGACAGTCCCCAAAACCAAGAAAATATGACAAGTCAATGAAGCATGATATGATGATGATACATCATAATTTGCTTCAACGAGTGTGATGAAGCTAATACTTTTGTAGCTGATACTAGTTGACAACAATTAGATCTCTCCAAACATTAAGGCGCTAGCCTACACCAAGATGGTTGGGCTAGTCAGAGTTCTTCCAAAAGATAGAAGCAAACACTCTAAAAGTCATAAAAATAGTGGTGAATGGAACTATAAAGGTGTCATAATCAGTCAATTCAAGAGAAATGGTAATGGTTCCCATGTATCGTTGATGAAACACATCTATAAGATGTCCTAAAATAATGGCTCAAATTTTGACATGACAAATCATCAAGCAAACTACAAACAATGCTCGGAGTTAGAACCTTGCCAAAATGTTGTCGTATATGCATCTTTGTCAATGAGTTGAAAGAAGAGGAATTGACAAAAGGTCATGGATACTTGATATGAAGACAATGCTTTCTCTGATCATTATGTTGAGGATGTCGATAAGTAGAGGATGTAGACCTTGAAGATGACATTGAAGAGTCTGTTGTTGCTAAAACATTTGATGCTAGTGTTAAAGAGTCTGATATTAGCATCTCTAATGTTGAAGTTAGTGCCGAATCTGGCTATGAAAGATCCAAATTTGTATCAATAAGAATTGTAGGTGGTGGTTGCTGCAACTCAATAGTAGAAGAGTCATCTTATGTGATGGACTCTTGTGCTAGAAAAAATTGAGTCTGAACGACAGAAGTATCGAGACAACTTGCTACTGGCAATGAAGTCCCAACAAAACCAATTTTGGATTTTTCTTGTCTCATCATAGGATGAATGGGATGTACAATCCCCTGTCCATTATTACCAAGGCCACCACCAGTGTATCCCATCTAATGCATCAATTTTGACCCAAAACCATGAGTGTGAAACTTAAAATTTGGTGAAGGAATCTCAATAGTGGTCAACAATGCAAAAGAGACATTAGAAGCAATAGACTGATGCAGATCTTTATGCAAATAAGAAATAATATCTTCCTTCTCTTTTAAATCAACCAAAAAAGGTTCATTGAGAAGAGTGAATTTCTCCTCCATCTCATTAATGCGGGTGGTCCAAGTATCAACTTAAGCTTGATGCTTCTCCATTAGACTCCAAATGAGTTCAAAATCTGTGTAATAATAGGTACGCATGTTTTGAAGACAAATCTTGGATCTCTCTTGTTCACCTCGAAGTTTGCTAACTTATTTGACAAGTTTTAGATTCCAACCCTAAAGAGCCGACATAATTACATCTTTCTCCTCTATTATAATGATTATCTCCCAATGAATGATATTGATGAGATATGCCTATAGGAGTAGTGATCTAAGGTTCTGTTGATATGTTGCATGCAGTTATAGATATGATAAAACCATTGTATCTCCTAAACTATGATGTGGGTATTGGATATTTTTGGTGAGCATGAGCATCCATATGCAATGCATCTCTCTACAAAAATTTTGATCAACCAACATTGTGGATTTTGAGATATCATTGATGGATCTCTAGAAGCTATATATCTGATAAAAACAACTTTATCTTCTAAACTACGATGTGGGTATTGGCAATTTTTGGCAAGAGTGAGAATCCTTATGAAATGTGTCTCCCTACAAAAAAATAGATTTACCCATATTGTGGATTTTGAGATATGGCTGACGAATATGTGGAACGTTGATCTTGGAGAGAATGTGAGGTGTAAGAAGAATTGACGGTGAGCAATCCATCTTTCATGTTTTTTTGTTCCATATTTGGCACCTACAAAAGAGTGTTGGTGATGATCCTTGCTAGCGTCCTATGGGCTCTGATACCATGTAGAGTTTATGAGATACTTGCACAAAAGATCTAGATAATAATGAAGCATACACAACATGCAATGGTCTGAAGAGAAGAGAAAAAATGGAGAAAAGATTGAAATAAATTCTATTATCTGTATTCCACACTTAAAGAGTGAATGCTTTACAATAGATATAGGCTATGTGAGTAACTAATGCACCATAGTAGTGATCAAGAGATATCTAGACACTCATTGACAGACACTAGAGTGAACTGCCACCTAGTCCTAGTTAATTGTTTGATGCAATTATCAGTTAATTGAGTCACACATGTGGAAGTGAGAGAAACACATGCAACTGATGGTGATAAAAAATGAGGTTTCCATGCATGAGTGAATTCCACTAGTGTAATTGAATATGAATTGAAGAGGAATGCCCTATTTTGTAGGGGAATATTCTCTAGAGAAAATATTCTCATCTAAGGAAGCATTCTCAACATTGGACTATCAAACTTAAGAAAATAATTATAGGTGAGTGTGTAATATCTCCAACACTTCCCTTCTTCATCAAGACATGCAATTGTCTTTTTGTAATAGTCTAGGATAGCATGGTGTTTTTCCAACCAATCCATGCCAATTAGACAATCAAATGAATCCAATGGTATGATGTTCACATCTACCTTTGTGTTGAGTCCATTCATGTCTATTGGACCATTCTTTAACTAGTTCATTGATTTTCCTCTCAGCTCATGTGGCTAACTGAATTATATTTCTTATGCTTACTCCTTTGCAAGTGAAATATTTCAACAATGTTAGATCTTATGTAACTACAACTATCTCCATAATCAATTTAAAATGTTATGGGTTGGTTGTCAATCTTCCCTTCCACTTCAATCACGGGGGATTGACATTATGCTTTCTTGTTGTCCAAGGTTGCATAAATCCTTGGCATGCTTCCTCTCATCTATTCAACTATTTCATCCTCCTGAATGTTGTGGACAATCCTCATTCTTTCTCCTCTGTGATGGAAGTCCCTATATAAGTTATTCCCCTCACATCCCCAACATTGTATTGGTTGTTTCCTTAGCCTTTTCCCAAAAAAATATGCAGTCTTGTGATCATTTTGGGTTGACTGAACTTTCTGATTTTCTTGGGAGTTGTTCTTGAAAAAGGTTGGATTAAAAAATTTATGTATTTGATCAATTTTACCCTTCATCTTGTCATTCCAAGATTTTTGAAAGACTGAACTTCCTCTACTATGTTCATAAAGATGCTTTTCTCTCCTATGGATTTGTTGGATGTATGGGTTGACCCGGGTTCTACCTTAGTTCTCCAACAAAACCCTAGAAACCATCGACCCCTCTGGAAAACCAAAAGGAAACACTACACACAATGTGCACAAAACAATCTCACCCAAGATGGCTTATAGGTGATTGCATGACCCAAATGCCTACAATCGTGGAAGGGATGATGCTCATGGGATGTTAGGCATATTCATACTTCTTCTATTTCAAAATTCATAAGAACTACCATATCATCATTCAGATCTACCATTCATTTAATCATTCATATTCAGTCTGCATAAATAATATGTCTAGTCTAGTGCACGTTGTAAATTAACCTTAACAAAGTTATTCATTTATCCATTCATTCATCATCAAGCATAGAAAAACATAAAGTAAAACATTCCACACATTGACGCAGTATTTTACCGTGGTTCACCCCCCCGGTCTACGTCCATAAATATTTGTCTTCTTTATTCATATTAATCAAAATGGTGTGTTGCACGCATTACATCAAAAGTTTGTAATACTTCGTGAGGCTGACCAGTGTCGCATCAAGCTCCACAGATTGCTGCGACCATATTGGAATAATGGGTAGCTCATGAATTAATTAGAGAGATACATTATTTTCATAACTTGCAGCCAAATCCAAATCAAAGAGGTTGAAACCATGATGATTTTGTGGACACTAGTTTGAGTGTTTCATTGCATTGATTTATTTTTTGGGGGAAGAATTTAAAAAAATATAAAGAATATTAAAGAATATTGCATTAAGGATAATTTACAAAATGAAAAAATAGTATTTATAAATGTTGATTATATTTATTAAGAAGATGAATACAATTCATTGTATATAGATATTTACTTGTTAAATCTAATTTTGATTTCCAAGTCTAGTCATCAAAACCCCTATGTTAATAAGGAAGGTTAAAAGATTCTATACTTGCAAATAAATCTCATATAAAAAATTTGAGAGTCAATCCTTACATTTCCTAACATTCCCCCCTCCTCCTCTTAAGAACGAATAGAGGAAATTTACAAAAAAAAACATTAAGTGGAGGGGGACATTATGTATGTATTGCCTCCTTAATGTCTACCTCCATCATCCAAGGCATGCCTTTTAGATTTAAAAATTTAGCTTCAGTCATACTTTTGGTAAAATATCATTGATTTGTTCATCACTACAATAATATTACAATTTGACAACTTGACCTTTGACAATATCTTGGATGTTACAATGAACATCAATTTCAACATGTTTGATTTTTGTATGAAATGCTAGCTTATCTGCAACTTGTATCACATTTTGATTGTCACAAAATATAGTAGTTGTAAAATTTGGGCTAAATTTGGGCTCATATAAGACATTATGAATCCACGCTTCCTCCTTTCTTACTTCCTTCGCTACTTTATACTCTACCTCACAAGAGGATAACAACATTGTTGACTATTGTATACAATTCCATGTAGTAAGGCTTGATTCAAACTAAAAGACATAACAACTTGTGGATTTCATGTCCATGACATCATTTCCCCAATCCAAATCAATGTATCCTATTTTTTATGTTGACAAAGTGCCATTCAACAAGCAAGGGTACTCCCCAATGTAAACTCCCAATTAGACCTCACAATGTTTGGGATAGGAGACCCATCTAGATTATGGCCCAACTTCCATTACTTAAAGTGAGGGGATGGTTATGGAATGAAAAATGTGGTATTTGCAACATGTAAACTAATCTAACTTTTCCTAGCTGGGAGAAAAACGTAACTAGTAGATAAAATATTAGTTATAGATTCCTATACTTATTTATGGAAAAAAAGGCTAGAAACACAGAAGCATGAATACAAGTATGAAGCATAATTGAACGCCACCATTTGCAATACCTTATCTACCATCCTAGAGAAAACATATTAGATAAATAATAAAATATAAGAGGCATAAATTCAATGCAAAATAGTCAACAATTAAACAATACAACCTTGCAATGTTATTAATGATAGCATAAATACCACTCTTTTCTCAGGTATATTGTTAAGATGGAGATATGATCATGTCACTCTACTAAACCCTAGCCACCCCCTTCCCCACTCTCTGCTTCAACTTGATTCCCTCCTTCCCAAGAGGGCACATTGTATCCCCTCGCCCGTCCCCTCCTCCTCCCCATGATGTTGTAGCCTTCGCCTCCCCAGTCGTTTCTCTTCTTGTTAGTACCAATTTCGATCATGTCCCAAATATGCATGTTGGTCAAGGTTATAGAGCCGAAATTGGGAAAAATAGAGGAAGAAGGCGAGCTTGCAGATCTCTTGGATTGAAAGAGATAGTAGATTGTCAAGTGCCCTGCAGAAATCAATAGAAAAATCATGCCCTGAGGACCCAAGGATAATATTTAAGTGCATGGGTGCTTATCTAGAGATAAAACATGGCTAATTGTGATTTTTAAAGGCTTGAGTCCTTTTTGGACGAAATCAATATCATGAGACCAACTCCTAATAATCAAGCACTAACTATGGTGTGGGGAAACTATGGTGTGGGGCTTGATCATCCAATGGTTGCAAGTAATCCAGATCTACGATGGGTGTTCAATGTCACATCATGAAAGTGCATGAGAGATAACATGTGTAAGGGATGCGGCGATAGTTTTAAGAGCCATGTGTTGAGAGTTGAGTTGTGTTGCCTAATCAAAAGAAGGAGGGTAAAACCACTCCTCTTGAGTCATGACAATGGTATTCTGGTTTTTCATAATTTCATGTCTACCCACTCAACACACATCTGTCCACCTATTCAATGACACCTAGAGCCAACAAAGTAGTCCACCTAGGATGCTTGAGAAAATCAAAGACAACATGGCACACCAACATAACACCCATTAGAGTTAATTCAAGACTACCACCTATACAGTGAATGCCCACTGGGGACTCTAGTCAGTATATTAGACTCAATTACAAGTAGACCAACTCCAAATTCATAAGACCATGATGATATCATCATGATGTCACTCAAAATTTTGTATCCTTCCCCAAAATTTCAAAAGGATTAATCCATTGGGAAGATGCCATGTGTTCATAAAAGGCATGAGGGAGAATATTTCAAACAGGTGAGGGATATAATGATGGTGCGCAAAATCATTTGATGGATAAAAATATATCAACATGACATTTGGCCTCACGTCTTCATGCCCGTGCTAATCATCACATTATTAACTACAGTTGATGGAGGACAATAATCATTTCCCGCATATGCACACCCACACAAGCTATAATCTCCAAATATCACACCGGGTGTAGAAAATCACTTCATCCCATCAATTGTCTCCACAAACATGTGTCTACCTCCTATAAGAGAAATCCAAAGGAACAAGTTCTGCGAGTAATTTAGCTTCTAATAGTAAATTATCCAGATTTCATGTGTCACAGAGGATGACCCACCTACACAATCCCTCCCCACAAGAAGATAATCATCTGTCTTGGCTACAAACGTCTAGAGAGTGTGTTCTGCATTTCACGAAAGAGAGAATGTCCCTCTCTAGTATCTTTAGCTCGGCTTTTAGAGTAGAGGGACATCTGAGAATCTATCCTAAGGTGCAGTTGTATCAGTTGGCCAACTTGATTCAGAATCTCGAGGAATAAAATTTTAGGATCTAGTCAATAGTACTTTGCATTGATGGGTGGTGGTGGTTGAGAGGAAGCGACTAGACATTCTTTTAGCCAGCTAGCGACCTCAATTGTCTAAAAGTTGAATAGGTCCAACACAATAGACAAAGTTCCAATTGAGCCACTTAGATGAATCTAGACAAAATCTCAATTGGATAAAGAGAATACTTCTCACAACAACATCAACACATTAGATATGGTGGTAAAAGTCATTTTTTCCTAGTAAAAATTAGTTAGAAATCAGTTAAGAAACCAAAGGCAGTATTAGGATTTTGACAGGCTATATCTAGTTTCAAGATTCATTGTTGGTTTAAATGAATGGTTTTCTTATGAAAAAATACATTTATAAAGAAAGATAAGGAGATCATTTTTAGGTTCAACACTTTCGGGAATTTAAGAGTTTCTTACAACCAGAGTTGTTTGATCAGAACCCTCAAGCATAGACAAATTATTAAGGCCGCGAGATTCATGAGATTCATCCCCTGTGTTATGTTTTAGTCTGTACTTTCCCCTTTTGTGCATGTACTCTTATAAAATCCACCCCTCTCATTTTGGATTCTTGTATCAGATCCCCACTAATAAAATCTCAAGAAGCAAGTTATATGACATGTTCAATGTAACTATGTGTTATATGTTTATGATAGTGAAGTGACTTCCTCTTAACAATGACCACTTATTGTCATTTCTTCATATGTTTAATGATGTGAAGAGCATACCTCTATGGATTTGAATATTTGAATATGTTCAATTATTTGATGCATGTTTTGACGGTTTGTTATATGTGTTAACACTACTGAATTTTAATTGCTCATCACGTTATTATGTTTCCATAAGATATAAGATTCATTCTCTGCAATGCATTATACTCTTATCCTTTATTACTTCTAATTCATTATTCCCCCACTCTTAAAACTAAATTTTCTAAAACACTCATGGATAAATGCCTCCTCGAGATGGAATTTTTCAATATATGTACTGAGACTGTTTGAGGGCCAAACGTTTTGCAAGAGAGAGAGAGAGAGAAACGATTACCCAAGTTTTGCATAATTTTCTTTGAGTGCAAGCATGGCATTAAGGCTCACCCTGAGTTTTAGCTCCCGAGGTTCCTCGACATCATTCCATTGACATCCTGAAACATCTTGAGGGATAACATCTGAAATGGCATCGTTTCCGGGGACATAATTTGAAGATATCTTCCCTGGGGATACAACATTGCAAGATCGGATCCTTGACGATGAACAAGATTCAGACACCTGGCTATTAATATTTCACTTGGTGACTCCACATAAGGAATATTTGGCGTATCAAAGAAGATATACCAAAAGTAACCTTGATCCTGAGTAGGTTCTGGTATACTCAGATCCAAAAAATATCGTGACCTGGAGAAACATTAGAGAATGTCAGATCTCATCAGCTTCAGGTAACCCTAATTTACAAACATTTCCTTTTGTTGTTCATAGAGGTAGTGAATCTTTAGAGCTAATTGATATACCAGTTGATTCATATTCTTCTTCAAAGCTACCTATAGAACCCTTAATATATCTATAGAATTCACCCATAAAGTTCTCTCAATAAGTGAGTTCTTCCCTTAGAACCTTCATGAAAAACCCTATCAACCCTTTGTCCTTCGAATCACATAGCCTCATTATGAAAAATTGTATGGCCAACTTAGGTGGAGGAAGAGAGAGGGGAAACCATCCTCCCCCACCACCTTTAAACCCCTAGTTCACTACTAGATTTGGCCCTTTAAATATGCATGTGAATTTTCATGATCTCCCTGAAAATTACTTGAATATCTTGCCCAAATATGATGGAGAACACACCCATTCTGCTAAAGAGAATATAGATACCTTTCAAGACTTCACATAAAATATATTCATGGAGAACGATGATGTCTTCATGAGTTTTTTTGTCCAAAATTTAGAGGGATATGTTAAGAAGTGGTTCAGATAACTTCCCGTAGCTTTAATTGATAGTTGGTAGGATCTTGAGTCTACATTCATGAGGAAAT
>JZKD02S2375716.1:0-30024 GCA_000966675.3 Picea glauca | reverse complement strand
TTTGGAACTTATGTTGTCTTAATGGATACTTCAAGTGTGATATCAATGAGTTCACAAATAAGTGCCTATTTTTCATATCATTAATTTCATATTTCAAATTACCTTTTAGACATTTGAACCTGTGATAAATATCCCAAATAGACTCACCTGGTTTCCGCCTAATTTCAATCATTTCATTCATGTAATGGTCTTCTAAGCTGGGCTTCTAAAATTCGTTTACCAATATCTTTTTCACGTCTGCGATAGTCTTTGGTACTCCCTGTGGGATGTTTACATACAAGCTCATATACCAGTCCAATGCACAGTCTCTTAGTGTGATATCTAATTGCACGAGATTTGTATCCTCATTTTTTATATGCTTTTCTTCTCATATCTTCTCATAAATGAATATGTGATTTTCAGGGTCCTCTGATACCTTTCCCTGAAATTCTGGTAATCTGATCGTGGGATCATGTCCTTCCATTTTGAACTGCGTTGAAATACTTCCTCGACGTGGTGTACACAATTGACTGTTACTTGTTGAAATTGCTCCCCCAATTGTTTTTCCTTGATTGGATCCCTATCATGTTGTTCTTCTTCCACTAAAATTTGGTTGTTTAAATGTTGGTGTTCTTTCTGGTGTATTAGTCGCAGATGGGGTTGTAGGTTCCACACTAACGGTGATCTGGATTGGAGTTATGCCTTTTGTTCCTAACCCTGGACCTCCTATTTTCATTTCATATGTTGTGCATATGATTTTCTCAATATTCTCCACAGATTGTAGATCCACTACCTATTCTTCATCGATCGCCAAGCCCTCTCTATCGACTATGACTCTCTTCTTGTTATTCATTTTATATTGGTGGGATATTTCGTTGCGCGTCTTTCCAACTTTTTCCATTATCTATTTTATCTGGTCCTCTTCCATCGTGATTGGGTCATGGCCTCCTTATTTCCCTTATCCATCTCCCTGTCCATTTCTCAACCTATTGTCAGTGCTTCCCCCCTTCCCCCATGCACACAGGGAAGTTTAGTTGTCTGATTCCATAGTGATAACACCGTTGTCATGCAATAAAATATTGATTGAAGTATACAACAATATGATTTACCTACCTTTGAGTCCTTTTAGAAAATCTTGATCTGCTGTGGTGCAGGACTTCACGGTATCTACTGCAAATTCAGTGATAAACCCTGCAACAATACTGTCTAACCAAAAATCTACTGTGCGCGTAAATTTGTTATTAAATTGTTGTAACTGCGCGATCTCCACAGGATTACACTCCAACTGTCTGATTCTATTTGTAGGATGGTTTTCCTTTAACATTATTATCCACTCCTGTAACAAATGTGGTAAATCACAGAAAAACACCCCATGCAAGTCGCTAAACACATGTTTGTCGAGATATTTGTGCGGTGTTAACTTAGGGTTTATGTTTTCCTTTTGTGAAAACTCAAGTTCTTTTTCTTTCAACCATCTTTCAATTTCCTCCTTCGTTGGATTCCATGGCCTGAACATTCTCTTCTATACTTTCATTCTCTGTGCGTTTCTTTCACAGATCTCATCCACTCAATCTTGTGAAGTTCTATCCGGCAATAGAACCATTTGTTGGGTTTTATATTCTTCATCTTGGGCTGACCTAGGTTCTGATCTCAAACATGTTTCCAACAAAACCCTCAAAACTATCGGCCCTCCTAGTAAACCAAAAGGCAACGTCGCACAAAGGGTGTACAATGCAGTCTCACCTAAGATGACTTTTATGGGGGACTGCAATACTCAGGTGTTTGTAGTCTAGGAATGAGTGGGGATTGTGATTTGGTTCTTTATTCCTTATGCATTATCCTTGTTAACCATTCATTTACTTCTATGATTTATTCATCTTTAAAACTATGCATGCATGTTGATATAGCTACTTTAACCATTCATTCTTAAGCTAGTGATCAACATGAAAGTAAAGTATCGATCAACACTCACATAGAACACAAGGTTTATCGTGGTTCACCCCCTCCTAGAGATACGTCCACAAATATCTAGCTTCTCTGCTCTTTTATTGATTCTCGTGTGAAATGTTGCACTGCGCGCATTACATATTCAATAATACCATAAAAAATGAGGGTAAGAACCATCTGTGAGGATGATTAGATCACACCAGGCTCCTCAGCCTATGACCTAACCCTCAAGGACTAACTTATTTGACTCTTCCACAAGACTTATTACAATAATTAGTTTTCCAACCAATTAACTCTTAATACTTAACTGACATATTTTCCTCAGTACAAGCTCTCCCCAAGCTAGACCTCCTAGGTCCTTAATTATACTACTTTCTAGGCTTATAATTGTTACAATCTTTGTCAAAAACCCTAACCCTATCATGGTTAGGCTTATCTTCCTGCACGTGACATTTATTTTTCCTCTTGCATGTTGTTTTTCCTTCTTTTTCCGCATGCTGCATTCTTGCCACCTGTTGCTCGCGCTTCAAAATTAGGTCTTTCTTTCCAAAACTAGGTCTTTCCCCAAAACATATCTTTCTCCAAAAATAGTTCTGCGCTCAAAATGGAATTCATTATGAAAATAGGCCTACGCCCAACAAGTGGACCCAATATATAAACATATATTTTATTATTCTAATTCATGATATGTTACATTGATGCACAACTCACATTGTATAATAATAAGGTGTAAGAGTCATAAACCATTGAGCTGATTCCATATGCGCTTGAGTTGATGTGTCATTTGAATATGCTCCTTTTTTACAGGAAAACATATTCCTTTAGATATCATCTCATCCATCCTGAAAATATACTTATTAGAAGCAACATGTGCAATGTCCCAAATGCATAGTAAATGACTGCCACTCATCAAAATATTTCTAGATTCAAACCACTTAAACTCACATATATCTTCTCCATGGGAATTAAATTGATACAAAATATGTTCCCTTGCCCCTACATATGTAGATTTTAACCTTGCACTCTTAATAAAGACATAAAATATACAATGGCACATGTACACATTACACAAATATTTTACCCCAGAAACCCTAATAGGGAAAACCAATAACATGTTTTGAGTCACACCTCTATTTCTTTATTCATATTCCTTCATTGTTTACAATACAATACATATATGACCCATGACATACAAACCCATAATCCATTCACCTAGATTAATCAACAAACCTAATTCTTTAACAAAAATTAGAAAACCATCGATGAAAACCATGCGCTGAAAAACCACAAAAAATGTCAAAAACAAATCAAGGGCTATGCCCCTGAACCCCCATACTAGGGGATACCGACACTCCCCCCCCATAACCTCTCACTTCCATATGCATGTACAATACATGGGACCAATCTTGCAAAGAATATAACACATACCCAACATTCTCCCACTTGTTGTTTTCTTTGCATACAGGGGATTACATGAATACATAGTCAATAATCCAGGGCAACAATGCCCATTGTTTCTCTACACCAGGAGAAATTCTCAATGCTCACATAATTTGTCAATGAATCTGCAACATTCTTCAAAGTTTCCACCTTCATAAACACCATGTTCTTGTCTTCAACCATGTCTCTCACAAAGTGATACTAAACATCAATATGATTTGTCTTTGAAAGCTAAGTCAGTTTCTTCACTAGCAAGATTGCACTCTGATTGTCACAATCTATCCTTGCAACTTTTTTTACCAACCCAATACCTGAACACAATATTTGTAACCATACTTCTTCCTTTCTTGCATGAGTGGTTGCCATGTATTCAAATTTTGTAGTTGAGAGTGCCACTACAGTTTGCCTTTTGCTCATCCAACTGATTGCTTCTCCAAAAATTTTAAACACGTACCCACTTGTAGATCCTTTGTGATCCAGATATCCATCCTAGTCTGCATCAACAAATCCATGTATTTCCAACACTTTTTCCAATCCTATTATTCCTTGGTAGCATAATCCATAACTAGTAGTGCCACACAAATACCTGGAAACCCTTTTTACTATTGTCCAATGCTCCTTCCCTGGTCTTGGCATGCTCAAAACTCCCACTGCATGTGCAATGTCTAGTCTAGTACATACCATTTCATACATCAAACTAACAACCACACTAGAATATGGAACACAAGACATGTCCTCTTCCTCTTCCCGTGTCTTGGGACATTGATATGCAGATAACTTTACACCTATAGAAATAAGAACCTTGACATGATTACATTCCTACATATTAAACCTCTGCAATATTGTCTCGACATATTTCCTTTGATTTAACCAGAGTTTCTTGTTTTCCCGATATATTTTAATTTCCATGCCCAAAATGAAATTTTCAACACCAAGATCCTTCATGTCAAATTTAGAGGACAAATGAGTTTTCACATCTTGGATAATCTCCTTGTCATTTCCTATCAACAACATATCATCCACATACAATACCAAATAAATAATATGATAACCCACTAATTTAAAATACACACATTGATCACCTTTTCTCCTTATGAATCCAAGTCCCAACATATAAGTATCAAATTTTTGATACCACATCCTTGTTTAGTTGTTATATTCTTTGCAGTGAAATTTGAAGGTCGAGGTGGATCGACAAGGAAAATTTGAAGTTGAAGTAATCAACAACAAGTCAAAGAGGTCAAGCGATAAGAGGTCGATAGGAGGTTGTGTGGAATCCAACTAAAGACCGAATCAAGGTCGACTGGTAGTCAACTAGTAATCCAACTTGGTAGTTGACTTTAACATAATCCTGAGATTCACATGATTTGTAATCAATGATCTATGTGGAACTGTAACCAATTTTTGGGCACCTTTCTTTAGGTTTTTTCCTATTGTAAATCCTATAAATAAGACATGTTGTAATGTTGTAAAATCTAATCTTTAGAGAAATCATTTTAGAGGTTGTTGGTCATGTAGATGTAAGCCGAATTGGCTACAAGGTTGTTCTTGTGTAAATAAAGAAGGTATGATGCCGATTGTGTCTTAGGTGTAGCCAAGTTTAGGCACGTAACCTTTTATTCAAAATGAATAATACAACACGAGATAAATACGCTCAAGGAATGTTGGTTTTCCCATTTGGGTTTCTATGGTAAAATATTTGTGTACTGAATGTTTTCTTTGACATTTATTTTATAGCCTAAATATTTCTTCCTCTATTTTGCTAGGTTTAGTGTGGAAGTGTTTAATTTCCTAACATGTGGTATCATAGACTGGTTTATTAACCTTGGATCTAAGCTAAACCCTAGGTCCAGTAAGAGTCATAAGTAAGATATCTTTAAAGTTGTTCTAAAAGAATGGCGAGTAGCTCGATAATAGAGATTGAAAAATTCAATGGCCAGAATTTTGAGCTTTGGAAGATTAAAATTGAAGATCTCCTTGTAGATTGAGAAAAATGGGCAACCATATGTCCAGGTACCATTCCACTAGGTATGTCGAAGTAAGAAAGGGATAAACTCAATATAAGGGCAAGGATTTCGATTCAACTTTGTCTTGCATATTTGGTGCTAGTGAATTTCTTAGGTGAAGATTCAACCAAGAAACTATGGGACAAGTTGGGAAGCTTGTACCAGTCAAAATCCCTGGTACATAAGTTGTTCCTTAGAAATGAACTGTATCTTCTGAGGATGAGTGAGGACAATTCGGTGACTGAGCATTTAAATGCATTTAATTCCATAATAAGCCAGTTATCTTCTGTGGATATTAAAATCACTGAGGAGGAGAAATGTATTATCCTATTATGTTCTTTTCCATACTCCTAGGATAACTTAGTCATGGTTATAGGGAGTAAATCAACCACATTAGCACTAGAAGACGTAGTTTCATCTCTAATGTCAGAAGAAATGAGAAGGAAGAACATGGAAGGATCGAAAAAAAATGCATTGGTGGTGAGAGGTCGACCAATTAAGAGATATAAAGGAAAATTATCCAGTAGAAAGTCAAAGTCAAAGGGTAGATCTAAATCCCATGTTCAGTTGATGAGAAGATGGTGGAAATGTAGTAAAGTTGGGCATTACAAAATGGTAAAAAATTCTAGGGCAATGGAATTCAGTACATGATCTTATGAGAAGTAGTCGACTGAGAGAAAGATGACTCCAGATAAGGGAGGCAATGTGTAGCTGGCATCGACCACTACATAGTCAGATCAATATGTTTGGTTGAATGACTCAAGAGAATCATATCATATGACACCACATAGAGAATGGTTATGTGAATATGAACTATATGAAAGAGGAGATGTGTTCTTGGGGGACGACTCGATAATCAAAATTTTCAGAGGGGGAAGAGTTTGACTGATGCTGCAAGATGGGAAGAGTAGAACCCTTCCAGGTGTGCTACATATTCTAGGTTCAAAAATAAACCTGATATATGTTAGTAAGATGAGTGATGCAGGAGTGCACACTCTATTTCAGAAGGATATGTGCAATATGGTCAGAGGTGTGATGGTCTTAATTAAATGAGTTTGTATTGGAACCCTATACAAGTTGCTAGGGAATGTGGACTCGACTGGATGCAACAACATCATTGTTCCCAAATCTGACTCAACTCAACTCGGGAAGAGTCAATTCAAATTGATTCGATAAATCATCGTCAAGTTGAGCCGACCATGCTATGGCACAAAAGGATGGGACACATTGGAGAAAAATGACTTCGAGCTATGCATAACAAAGGTATCGTCAAATATTTTCCTGAATGTAATTTAGAAGTCAAATTTTGTGAACATTGTATATATGGAAAACAAATTCGAGTGAGGTTCCCATGTGGAGAAACAAGGACAAAAGGGATTATAGAATTGGTTCATAGTGATGTATTTGGACTTGTTTCATTTCCTTCACTTGGTGGATCCCTGTATTATGTCTCCTTCTTAGATGATTTTTCCAAGAATACGTGGATATATTTCCTAATGAAGAAATTAGAGGTTTTTGAGAAATTCAAAGAGTTTAAGTCTCTTGTATAAAACCAGACATATAAGAAGATTAAGGTGATGAGAACTGTCAATGATGGTAAATTCTATGGAAAGGAATTTGATCAGTTCTGCAAGTAGTGTGGAATAGCACACCAAAATACCACACCATATACCCCACAACAAAATGGAGTTTCCAAGAGAATGAACAGAACATTGATGGATAAGGCAAGGAGCATGGTTAGTGGTCTTGGGCTCGCACATGAATTCTAGGAAGAAGTAGTCGACACTACAAAATATCTGGTGAATATGTCTCCTTCATCGACACTAGTCAAAACGACTGCACATGAGGTATGGTTTGGAAAGAAGCCTTGATTTTCACATCTCAAAGTATTTGGTTGTGATGCATTTGTGCATGTTCCCAAGGAAAAGAGGAGCAAGATGGACAAGAGGGAAATAAAGTGTATTTTCATTAGATTCAAAGAAGGAATGAAAGGATATAAACTCTGGGATCCTGCATCAAGGAAAATAGTGTGCATTCAAGATGTGGTATTCAGAGAATTCGGAAGGAAGTTTGAGTTTGAAGTGATGGTTCAAACAAAGAATAATCCAGAGAAGGTGTGGTTTGAACTGAGGAACAAAGAATATGATTCAGATGAGTTGACTAAATCGGATGAAGAGGTGGAAAATAAAAACCAATTGTAAGGAAGTTTGAATGAGTATGAAAACCAGTTGAAAGGTATAGTACACCCATATTTCATTCTGCATTTGTGTTAACTTCCATTGACGAAGATCCCAAGATTGTCAGGGAGGTCGTTAACTCAGTGGAGGGTAAACTCTGGAAGGACTCCATGGTCGAAGAGATGGAATCCTTACATAAGAATGAAACATGGGATTTGGTTGAACTACATGGTGGAATAAATCTCATTGGTATCAAGTGGGTATTCAATAAGAATATGAACACCTTAGGTCAAGTCGAGAAATTCAAAGCTCGAGTGGTAGCGAAAGGATATTCCCAAGTCAAAGGAGTCGAATTCGGTGAGTTTTTTTCCCTTGTTGCAAAATTAACTTCCATTATAGTACTAATGTCTCTGGTTGCAATATTTGATCTGGAAATAAGACAAATGGATGTGAAGACAATGTTCCTACATGGGGACCTGGACAAGAAATCTGCATGAAACAACCTAAAGGATTTGTAGTAAGGGGCAATAAATATTTGGTGTGCAAGTTGAAAAGGTCCCTCTACGATCTAAAGCAATCACCAATAATGTGGTACCAAAATTTCGACACATACATCCTTAGTTTGTGATTTGTGAGAATAAAATTTGATCACTACATATATTCGAAAGAAGAGGGTGGGCATTTCATATATGTAGTAGTATATGTCAATGATATGTTGCTGATTGGAAATAACATGAACACAATAAAGGAGGTGAAGAAGCAGCTATCCTCCAAGATCGACATGAAGGATCTTGGTGTAGTGGAATTCATTCTGGGAATGGAGATCAAAAGAGATCGAGTAGTTAGAAAGCTATGGTTGAACTAAAATAAGTATATTGAAACAATTTTGAACCGTTTCAACATGCAGGATTGTAAAACTATGAAGGTGTCAATTCTTGTGGGAGCAAGGCTAATTGTTGAACAATATCCAAAGACACGGGAAGAAATAGAGGACATGACACACATTTCCTATGCAAGTGTTGGTGGTATTCTAATGTATGAGATGGTCTAAACTCGACTAGACATTGCCCATGCAGTGGGAGTGTTGAGAAAATACATGTCCACACTTGGAAAGGAGCATTGGAAAACTATCAAGAGAGTATTTTGGTATTTGTGTGGCACAAAATATTATGCTATATGTTACCAAGGAAAACCATGAGGTGATAGTGAATTAAATGTACATGGATTTGTCGACGTTAGCTAGGATGGAGATGTGGATCAATGAAATTCGACCAATGGATATGTGTTCAAGATGTTTGATGGAGAAATCACCTGGATGAGTAAGTGACGGGTGGTTGTAGCTTTGTCAAAAACAAAATTTTAATACATGGAAGCCACTCATGGAAGAAAAGAAGTAGTATGGATGCAAAGGTTGTGTTCAGGAATCAGGTTTGAGCATAGATCTATGAAGATAAGTTGCAATAGTCAAAGCCCAATATTTCTGGAGAAGAACCTAACTTATCATTCCAAGACTAAGCATATTGATGTACAATATCATTTTGTAAGAGACATGGTGGAAAGCAACAAGGTGCTGCTGGAGAAAGTAGACACATTGGAAAACATAACAGACTCTTTGACCAAGTCTATGAGTTTTGTGAATTTCTCTTGGTGCAAAGAGGCAATGGGCATTGTTGCCTTGGGTCTGTGAACGAAATTTAAGAAATCTGTCGGTTTCAACAAAGAAGACAACAAGTGGGATAATGTTGATTTATTATATTATTTGAAGTGAAATTCAAAGGTCGAGGTGGATTGAGTAGGCAAAGTTGAAGTTGAAGTAATCAACAACAATTCGAATAGGTCAACTGACAAGAGGTCGATAGGCAGTCGTGTGGAAACCAGTTGAAGACTGAATGAAGGTCGATTGGTAGTCGACTGGTAATATGGCTTGGTAGTCGACTGTAACAAAATCCTGAGATTCACGGGATTTCTAGTCAATGATCTATGTGGATCTGTAACCATTTTTTGGACACCTTTCTTTAGGTTTTTTACTATTGTAAAGTTTATAAATAAGGTGTGTTGTAATGCTGTAAAAACTAATCTTTAGAGAAATCATTTTAGAATTTGTTGGTCATGTAGATGTAAGATGAATTGGCTACAAGGTTGTTCTTGTGTAAATCAATAAGGTATGATGTCAATTGTGTCTTAGGTTTAGACAAGGGTTAGGCATGTAACCTTTTATTCTGAATGAATAAGACAACAAGAGAGCAAGACGTTCAATGAATGTTGGTTTTACTGTCTGGGTTTCGAGGGTAAAATATATGTGTATTGAATGTTTTCTTTGTCATTTATTTTATAGCCTAAATATTTCTTTCTCTCTTCTGATAGGTTTAGCATGGACGTGTTTAATTTGGTGATTGATTTTACCCATACATGGACTTTTTCAACCTGCATACCATCTCTTTCTTTCCCTTCACAACAAATCCTTATGGCTGCTTCATGTAAAATTTTTATTCCATATCCCCATGGAGGAATGTTGTCTTCACATCCATCTGTTCTACTTCAAAATAAAATGCAATAACAACAAACAAAAATAAATCTAATAGAAGTTAACTTGGAAAGAGGAGAAAATTTTTCACCAAAGTCAATTCCCTCTACCAAGGAATAAACTTTTGCTACTGATCGAGATTTGTATTTCTCCACTTTTCCTTATGCATTCAACTCCACTAGATTTCTTCCAATTGGAAACTCCACTAGATCCTAGGCCTCATTCTTTTCCAACATGCCATTTCTTCCATCATGGCCTTTTTCCAGAGTTTTCCATCCTCTGAATCCATTGCCTCCCTAACATTTCTAGGATCATATTCAATAATAAACAAAGAAAAATTTGAATGGAAATCAAGTGGAGTGTACCTTTCTAGTTTTCTTCTTTTCCAAACTGATCTCCTCAATACTGTAGTATGAGTACCTTCTTCTTATTATTCTTGTTCCTCTGTAGAGTCTGTTTCATTATCCTTCAACTCAAACTCTATTTTATTTGGTTCTTCCTTCTTTGATATGACTTAATATTTGGAAACATCTTTGATTGATCTAAATACCACATCTGAGCTATACACTACCTTCTTAGTTTCTAGGTTCCAACATTTATAACCTTTCATACCATTTTTATAGCCAGTAAAGATAAATGTTTCAACCTTTTCATCTAGCTTACTCATGTTTTCCATTGGAATGTGAACATAGACATCATAGCCAAATAACCCTAGATGTGTGTGAGAGAGTTTCTTACCAGTCCATACCACGTGTGGATTCTTGTCATCCAATGTTGATGAGGGTGATTGATTAACCAACTAGCATGCAATACCCACTACCTCTGCCTAGAATTATTGTCCTAATCCGACACCACTAAGCATGCACCTTTATTTTTCCATCAACATCTTGTTCATCCTTTCTGCAACTCCATTTTGTTGAGGAATATATGGAGTAGTATATTACCTTTCTATATCACACTTCTTACATAATTGTTCAAATTCATTTTTGCAAAAATCTCCACCATTATCCGTCCTCAACACCTTAATTCTCTTCTCTGTCTCATTGTCCACAAGAGCCTTAAACTCTTTGAATTTGTCAAAGACTTTAGATTTCTTCCTGAGGAAATAAATACATGTATTCCTCAAGAATTCATTTATAAATGAGACATAGTACATAGATTTTCCTAGTGATGGAACCAACATAGGTCCAAACACATCATTGTGCACCAACTGTAAAATTCCCTTTTCCCTCATTGCACCAACGGGGAATCTTACTTGATTCTACTTCCCATATATGCATTGTTCAAAAAAATTAAAGTCCAAGAGCAGTTAGACATACCTTCAAACATACCTTTATTGTGTAGTACTCGAAGTCCCTTCTCTCCGATATGTTCTAATATTTGATTCCACAACATAATATTTTATCCATAGATTGTAGGAGTTTTTCCTTCTTAAGCTCCAATCTCAGGAACAATGGAACTATTTCACTTGCCACTAATAGTTCTTCCTATCATCTTATATAGGGTTCCAATCCAAACTCCCTTCAACAACACCGTTTCCCCTCGAACCATCTTGTAGGTTTCTTTCTCAAACATTATTTTTACTCATGCATCATCCAGTTTTCTTACAAAAATCAAATTTATGGCCAACCTTGGGATGTGAAGAACACCAAGGATTGTGTTGATCCTTCCATCCATGAGCTTCAACTTGAATTTTTCTTGTACTATGATTTTGGTTGTCAAGTCATCACCTAGTAAACATCACCTCCATCATAAATTTTATATTCACAAAACCACTCCTTGTGAAGAGTCTTATGAAAGGGTGCACCTGAGTCAACCAAACATGCCTTATAATCTACATGTGTGCTTGAAGGTTTTTTCTTTTGTAGAAGGAGCATCTTCAGATCCCTTCATTCTCTCAACACTTTTGGATTTACATTATTTCTTTTAGTAACCTTCTTTTCCACATATCCAACATACCTTTACAATTTTTTCGAGAGATGTAGATCTTCCCTTAGATTTAGATCTCCCACTTGAGGACTTAAATATATTTCTTTCCTGGGAGTGTCTTCTTGCAAATAAGGCATCTGTGCTCTGGATTTCCATATTTTTTTGCCTCATCTCCTTTGAAAACAAGGATGAGAACACACCATTGAATGTTCAGGTAGTTGAATTACTAACTATGGCCATAACCATAATATCTGAGGAGTTTGGTAAACAGAAAAATAAATTGATATACTTATCTTTATTATAAATCTTAATATCAACATACAATAGTTGGCTTACCACAGTATTGAAGGCGTTCAAATGCTCTATCACAAAGTCTCCATCTTTCATCGTCAGGTTATACAACTTACCCCATAATGCCTTGGTTGTAGTTTCCCCCGAGACATTCAGTAATATTGAATCTAAGAGACACAACCAGATTGTGCTCTTCACCTTCCGATCCAACTTTTCCCAGTCTTCTATTTAAATTATTGTAGCTACATTACCTAGATCCACAATGATCAATTGATATTTGTCCACCAACAGATCTTTTATCTTGAGCTTCCACGGATCAAACACTTTCCCATTAAATTTCTCGATCTCTATTTTTGAAATTCTTGTCATTTCTATTCACCTGAAGAATCGATACCACATATCTCCCATTGTAACAAGGTTTATCATAGACCCAATCCAAACCCTTAGACACCAAGGAATCCCTCTGAAGCCAATAACAACTCTAACAACAAATGTATATTTTAACCATGTACAATTAATTACTACAAATAGATTCTTAATAAAAACATAAAAGATCCAATGGCACATAAACACATTACACAAAGATTTACACATAAATATTTCCAACTTTTGGGACAGGTGTTGAAGTTTAGATTAGTTAAGATCCAAACAACAACCTCACATGGATATCAATCCCCCTGCATTTTTATAGAGGTCGTACTCCTCTTTCGCTGAAAGATAATATTGATACTCTTGGATTGGGGAGAATGCAAGACAACAAACCCAAAATCTTTATTGCTTTGATTTGTACATAGAATGGTTCTTGATAACTAGATATGCTCTTTATGTGCAACATGTAACTTCTTAACAATAAATAATATTGAAGAAAGGATTCAATATAACAATCTATGTATATTCAACATCATTTATGCAACCCTGTTAATCACATGCAAGTAGAGGATACATCCATATCTTCTCACAATAAAAAAGATGAAGTAGTTTTGATCATTTCATAGAACTTTAAATGAGTTCATCATTCAATACTGAAAAAAAAAATTGATAGACAAACTCCAAAAATACCACACTCAGAAATCCCAAGATCCGAGAAATCATTAAATCTATGCCTCAAAATAGTTCTCTATGGAGTTTTATTCATAAAAGATATTCAACAATACAAAACATCTTAGCAAACCAATTGACTATTGTTTTAGAAACAAAGCTTGACAAACTCAAGGAATAAATTTTAGTGAATCCAATAGACAATCCTGGCTTACATTTGGTAGTCACATATATGGTTGTAAACACTCCATGATGTTATAGAGAATAAGTATTTGATTAATACAAGAAAGACACTCAAGACTCAACCTTATGCTCGGTTCAAAAATACAAGAATAATTCCTTGAGAAAATAGTGTAGTAGTAGAAGAAGAATATAGAAGATGGAGGTCTTTATTTGTTTATCAGAATCTTGGTTGCATGTTTATGAATGGACCCTTCTATTCTGATCTTCTGATTTCCCACTTCCTCGCCTTTTTTTTATGCTTGCTTCTTTTAAAAATATGTTTTCAATGCTTTCTTGAAGTAGTTAGGTTTTTAGTCTTTCCACATGCTTTTCTTCTTTAAATAACCACTTTTATTAATCCCTCATTGAATTCTCATTAATTAATTTGTATCGTTGTCATTCATGCCTTGAAGTGGGGCCCATTTCATATTTAATAAAAGTTATTAAATAAACTTTTATTTTCAAAACATTTAACTGGATGCCTTTTTAAAAGTGGACTATGTTTTAATTTAATGGACACTATATTTGACCTTTAAACAATGTAAACTATTCTAGATGTAATATTCTTCATCCTATATTTCCAACAAGTCCTCCTAAGTGCAATTTGGAGTTCTAGATCTCAAGATATAAGCTCGTGAAGTTGAGGTTCCAAGCAGATTTATCAGCAAACCATGAAAAATAGCTGATTGTTATTTTAATTTCTAGGAGAATTATGAAAACTTTCATCCCTTGAAACCTATTCCATTTTGTTCCTCATCGAATTACCTTTCCAACTAGGTATATTTTGTCCAAATCCAACTCTCATAACTGACGTTATGACCTCCAAAAGTTTGTTTCTCATCAACCATTCATCATTTTGTGGGTCAATCTTGACCCTTCATCTCAATTCACCTTTTCTTTTATAATATCCATCCCACATTCATTGTGGTATTTGAAATTTTAGTGTATATATGGAAAATATTAACATGATTTTCATGTGGAACATAAAGAGACTATGGAGATTAGGGAGATTTGACCCTTAAGAAACTTCATGAATTAAACAAAATTTTGATTTCCCAGTCAACATTCACTAAGCACCCAGTNTTTGGAACTTATGTTGTCTTAATGGATACTTCAAGTGTGATATCAATGAGTTCACAAATAAGTGCCTATTTTTCATATCATTAATTTCATATTTCAAATTACCTTTTAGACATTTGAACCTGTGATAAATATCCCAAATAGACTCACCTGGTTTCCGCCTAATTTCAATCATTTCATTCATGTAATGGTCTTCTAAGCTGGGCTTCTAAAATTCGTTTACCAATATCTTTTTCACGTCTGCGATAGTCTTTGGTACTCCCTGTGGGATGTTTACATACAAGCTCATATACCAGTCCAATGCACAGTCTCTTAGTGTGATATCTAATTGCACGAGATTTGTATCCTCATTTTTTATATGCTTTTCTTCTCATATCTTCTCATAAATGAATATGTGATTTTCAGGGTCCTCTGATACCTTTCCCTGAAATTCTGGTAATCTGATCGTGGGATCATGTCCTTCCATTTTGAACTGCGTTGAAATACTTCCTCGACGTGGTGTACACAATTGACTGTTACTTGTTGAAATTGCTCCCCCAATTGTTTTTCCTTGATTGGATCCCTATCATGTTGTTCTTCTTCCACTAAAATTTGGTTGTTTAAATGTTGGTGTTCTTTCTGGTGTATTAGTCGCAGATGGGGTTGTAGGTTCCACACTAACGGTGATCTGGATTGGAGTTATGCCTTTTGTTCCTAACCCTGGACCTCCTATTTTCATTTCATATGTTGTGCATATGATTTTCTCAATATTCTCCACAGATTGTAGATCCACTACCTATTCTTCATCGATCGCCAAGCCCTCTCTATCGACTATGACTCTCTTCTTGTTATTCATTTTATATTGGTGGGATATTTCGTTGCGCGTCTTTCCAACTTTTTCCATTATCTATTTTATCTGGTCCTCTTCCATCGTGATTGGGTCATGGCCTCCTTATTTCCCTTATCCATCTCCCTGTCCATTTCTCAACCTATTGTCAGTGCTTCCCCCCTTCCCCCATGCACACAGGGAAGTTTAGTTGTCTGATTCCATAGTGATAACACCGTTGTCATGCAATAAAATATTGATTGAAGTATACAACAATATGATTTACCTACCTTTGAGTCCTTTTAGAAAATCTTGATCTGCTGTGGTGCAGGACTTCACGGTATCTACTGCAAATTCAGTGATAAACCCTGCAACAATACTGTCTAACCAAAAATCTACTGTGCGCGTAAATTTGTTATTAAATTGTTGTAACTGCGCGATCTCCACAGGATTACACTCCAACTGTCTGATTCTATTTGTAGGATGGTTTTCCTTTAACATTATTATCCACTCCTGTAACAAATGTGGTAAATCACAGAAAAACACCCCATGCAAGTCGCTAAACACATGTTTGTCGAGATATTTGTGCGGTGTTAACTTAGGGTTTATGTTTTCCTTTTGTGAAAACTCAAGTTCTTTTTCTTTCAACCATCTTTCAATTTCCTCCTTCGTTGGATTCCATGGCCTGAACATTCTCTTCTATACTTTCATTCTCTGTGCGTTTCTTTCACAGATCTCATCCACTCAATCTTGTGAAGTTCTATCCGGCAATAGAACCATTTGTTGGGTTTTATATTCTTCATCTTGGGCTGACCTAGGTTCTGATCTCAAACATGTTTCCAACAAAACCCTCAAAACTATCGGCCCTCCTAGTAAACCAAAAGGCAACGTCGCACAAAGGGTGTACAATGCAGTCTCACCTAAGATGACTTTTATGGGGGACTGCAATACTCAGGTGTTTGTAGTCTAGGAATGAGTGGGGATTGTGATTTGGTTCTTTATTCCTTATGCATTATCCTTGTTAACCATTCATTTACTTCTATGATTTATTCATCTTTAAAACTATGCATGCATGTTGATATAGCTACTTTAACCATTCATTCTTAAGCTAGTGATCAACATGAAAGTAAAGTATCGATCAACACTCACATAGAACACAAGGTTTATCGTGGTTCACCCCCTCCTAGAGATACGTCCACAAATATCTAGCTTCTCTGCTCTTTTATTGATTCTCGTGTGAAATGTTGCACTGCGCGCATTACATATTCAATAATACCATAAAAAATGAGGGTAAGAACCATCTGTGAGGATGATTAGATCACACCAGGCTCCTCAGCCTATGACCTAACCCTCAAGGACTAACTTATTTGACTCTTCCACAAGACTTATTACAATAATTAGTTTTCCAACCAATTAACTCTTAATACTTAACTGACATATTTTCCTCAGTACAAGCTCTCCCCAACCTAGACCTCCTAGGTCCTTAATTATACTACTTTCTAGGCTTATAATTGTTACAATCTTTGTCAAAAACCCTAACCCTATCATGGTTAGGCTTATCTTCCTGCACATGACATTTATTTTTCCTCTTGCACGTTGTTTTTCCTTCTTTTTCCGCATGTTGCTTTCTTGCCCCCTGTTGCTCACGCTTCAAAATTAGGTCTTTCTTTCCAAAACTAGGTCTTTCCCCAAAACATATCTTTCTCCAAAAATAGTTATGTGCTCAAAATGGAATTCCTTCTGAAAATAGGCCTACGCCCAACAAGTGGACCCAATATATAAACATATATTTTATTATTCTAATTCATGATATGTTACATTGATGCACAACTCACATTGTATAATAATGGTTAAGGCTTATTCCCCTCCCCAGGTAAAGATCTTATATCATTAGAGAGAAAGAGAAAACCATGCTATCACTTATAGGCTAGGCGGGGATGGTTTATTTGCAGGTCATAGGTATAGGCATGCTGGTGACTGTTGAATCTACTAAAGCAACTAAGTACGAAGCCCCAGTTGAACCCTGTGAATTAGCCGCCAGTCGACCGAGTTTACTGAGAAGAAGCACTAGCAGTTTACCGGGTTGATGATCCAGTCGAAGGACTGTGATGCTCACTTCTCACGGATCAATCACTTCTAACGGATCAATCACTTCTCACGGATCAATCACTTCTCACAGATCAATCACTTCTCACGGATCAAGACCCACATCTAACAGATCAAATAAGGTGTAAGATTCATAAACCATTGAGTTGATTCCATCTGCGCTTGAGTTGATGTGTCATTTGAATATGCTCCTTTTTTACAGGAAAACATATTCCTTTAGATATCATCTCATCCATCCTGAAAATATACTTATTAGAAGCAACATGTGCAATGTCCCAAATGCATAGTAAATGACTGCCACTCATCAAAATATTTCTAGATTCAAACCACTTAAACTCACATATATCTTCTCCATGGGAATTAAATTGATACAAAATATGTTCCCTTGCCCCTACATATGTAGATTTTAACCTTGCACTCTTAATAAAGACATAAAATATACAATGGCACATGTACACATTACACAAATATTTTACCCCAGAAACCCTAATAGGGAAAACCAATAACATGTTTTGAGTCACACCTCTATTTCTTTATTCATATTCCTTCATTGTTTACAATACAATACATATATGACCCATGACATACAAACCCATAATCCATTCACCTAGATTAATCAACAAACCTAATTCTTTAACAAAAATTAGAAAACCATCGATGAAAACCATGCGCTGAAAAACCACAAAAAATGTCAAAAACAAATCAAGGGCTATGCCCCTGAACCCCCATACTAGGGGATACCGACACTCCCCCCCCATAACCTCTCACTTCCATATGCATGTACAATACATGGGACCAATCTTGCAAAGAATATAACACATACCCAACATTCTCCCACTTGTTGTTTTCTTTGCATACAGGGGATTACATGAATACATAGTCAATAATCCAGGGCAACAATGCCCATTGTTTCTCTACACCAGGAGAAATTCTCAATGCTCACATAATTTGTCAATGAATCTGCAACATTCTTCAAAGTTTCCACCTTCATAAACACCATGTTCTTGTCTTCAACCATGTCTCTCACAAAGTGATACTAAACATCAATATGATTTGTCTTTGAAAGCTAAGTCAGTTTCTTCACTAGCAAGATTGCACTCTGATTGTCACAATCTATCCTTGCAACTTTTTTTACCAACCCAATACCTGAACACAATATTTGTAACCATACTTCTTCCTTTCTTGCATGAGTGGTTGCCATGTATTCAAATTTTGTAGTTGAGAGTGCCACTACAGTTTGCCTTTTGCTCATCCAACTGATTGCTTCTCCAAAAATTTTAAACACGTACCCACTTGTAGATCCTTTGTGATCCAGATATCCATCCTAGTCTGCATCAACAAATCCATGTATTTCCAACACTTTTTCCAATCCTATTATTCCTTGGTAGCATAATCCATAACTAGTAGTGCCACACAAATACCTGGAAACCCTTTTTACTATTGTCCAATGCTCCTTCCCTGGTCTTGGCATGCTCAAAACTCCCACTGCATGTGCAATGTCTAGTCTAGTACATACCATTTCATACATCAAACTAACAACCACACTAGAATATGGAACACAAGACATGTCCTCTTCCTCTTCCCGTGTCTTGGGACATTGATATGCAGATAACTTTACACCTATAGAAATAAGAACCTTGACATGATTACATTCCTACATATTAAACCTCTGCAATATTGTCTCGACATATTTCCTTTGATTTAACCAGAGTTTCTTGTTTTCCCGATATATTTTAATTTCCATGCCCAAAATGAAATTTTCAACACCAAGATCCTTCATGTCAAATTTAGAGGACAAATGAGTTTTCACATCTTGGATAATCTCCTTGTCATTTCCTATCAACAACATATCATCCACATACAATACCAAATAAATAATATGATAACCCACTAATTTAAAATACACACATTGATCACCTTTTCTCCTTATGAATCCAAGTCCCAACATATAAGTATCAAATTTTTGATACCACATCCTTGTTTAGTTGTTATATTCTTTGCAGTGAAATTTGAAGGTCGAGGTGGATCGACAAGGAAAATTTGAAGTTGAAGTAATCAACAACAAGTCAAAGAGGTCAAGCGATAAGAGGTCGATAGGAGGTTGTGTGGAATCCAACTAAAGACCGAATCAAGGTCGACTGGTAGTCAACTAGTAATCCAACTTGGTAGTTGACTTTAACATAATCCTGAGATTCACATGATTTGTAATCAATGATCTATGTGGAACTGTAACCAATTTTTGGGCACCTTTCTTTAGGTTTTTTCCTATTGTAAATCCTATAAATAAGACATGTTGTAATGTTGTAAAATCTAATCTTTAGAGAAATCATTTTAGAGGTTGTTGGTCATGTAGATGTAAGCCGAATTGGCTACAAGGTTGTTCTTGTGTAAATAAAGAAGGTATGATGCCGATTGTGTCTTAGGTGTAGCCAAGTTTAGGCACGTAACCTTTTATTCAAAATGAATAATACAACACGAGATAAATACGCTCAAGGAATGTTGGTTTTCCCATTTGGGTTTCTATGGTAAAATATTTGTGTACTGAATGTTTTCTTTGACATTTATTTTATAGCCTAAATATTTCTTCCTCTATTTTGCTAGGTTTAGTGTGGAAGTGTTTAATTTCCTAACATGTGGTATCATAGACTGGTTTATTAACCTTGGATCTAAGCTAAACCCTAGGTCCAGTAAGAGTCATAAGTAAGATATCTTTAAAGTTGTTCTAAAAGAATGGCGAGTAGCTCGATAATAGAGATTGAAAAATTCAATGGCCAGAATTTTGAGCTTTGGAAGATTAAAATTGAAGATCTCCTTGTAGATTGAGAAAAATGGGCAACCATATGTCCAGGTACCATTCCACTAGGTATGTCGAAGTAAGAAAGGGATAAACTCAATATAAGGGCAAGGATTTCGATTCAACTTTGTCTTGCATATTTGGTGCTAGTGAATTTCTTAGGTGAAGATTCAACCAAGAAACTATGGGACAAGTTGGGAAGCTTGTACCAGTCAAAATCCCTGGTACATAAGTTGTTCCTTAGAAATGAACTGTATCTTCTGAGGATGAGTGAGGACAATTCGGTGACTGAGCATTTAAATGCATTTAATTCCATAATAAGCCAGTTATCTTCTGTGGATATTAAAATCACTGAGGAGGAGAAATGTATTATCCTATTATGTTCTTTTCCATACTCCTAGGATAACTTAGTCATGGTTATAGGGAGTAAATCAACCACATTAGCACTAGAAGACGTAGTTTCATCTCTAATGTCAGAAGAAATGAGAAGGAAGAACATGGAAGGATCGAAAAAAAATGCATTGGTGGTGAGAGGTCGACCAATTAAGAGATATAAAGGAAAATTATCCAGTAGAAAGTCAAAGTCAAAGGGTAGATCTAAATCCCATGTTCAGTTGATGAGAAGATGGTGGAAATGTAGTAAAGTTGGGCATTACAAAATGGTAAAAAATTCTAGGGCAATGGAATTCAGTACATGATCTTATGAGAAGTAGTCGACTGAGAGAAAGATGACTCCAGATAAGGGAGGCAATGTGTAGCTGGCATCGACCACTACATAGTCAGATCAATATGTTTGGTTGAATGACTCAAGAGAATCATATCATATGACACCACATAGAGAATGGTTATGTGAATATGAACTATATGAAAGAGGAGATGTGTTCTTGGGGGACGACTCGATAATCAAAATTTTCAGAGGGGGAAGAGTTTGACTGATGCTGCAAGATGGGAAGAGTAGAACCCTTCCAGGTGTGCTACATATTCTAGGTTCAAAAATAAACCTGATATATGTTAGTAAGATGAGTGATGCAGGAGTGCACACTCTATTTCAGAAGGATATGTGCAATATGGTCAGAGGTGTGATGGTCTTAATTAAATGAGTTTGTATTGGAACCCTATACAAGTTGCTAGGGAATGTGGACTCGACTGGATGCAACAACATCATTGTTCCCAAATCTGACTCAACTCAACTCGGGAAGAGTCAATTCAAATTGATTCGATAAATCATCGTCAAGTTGAGCCGACCATGCTATGGCACAAAAGGATGGGACACATTGGAGAAAAATGACTTCGAGCTATGCATAACAAAGGTATCGTCAAATATTTTCCTGAATGTAATTTAGAAGTCAAATTTTGTGAACATTGTATATATGGAAAACAAATTCGAGTGAGGTTCCCATGTGGAGAAACAAGGACAAAAGGGATTATAGAATTGGTTCATAGTGATGTATTTGGACTTGTTTCATTTCCTTCACTTGGTGGATCCCTGTATTATGTCTCCTTCTTAGATGATTTTTCCAAGAATACGTGGATATATTTCCTAATGAAGAAATTAGAGGTTTTTGAGAAATTCAAAGAGTTTAAGTCTCTTGTATAAAACCAGACATATAAGAAGATTAAGGTGATGAGAACTGTCAATGATGGTAAATTCTATGGAAAGGAATTTGATCAGTTCTGCAAGTAGTGTGGAATAGCACACCAAAATACCACACCATATACCCCACAACAAAATGGAGTTTCCAAGAGAATGAACAGAACATTGATGGATAAGGCAAGGAGCATGGTTAGTGGTCTTGGGCTCGCACATGAATTCTAGGAAGAAGTAGTCGACACTACAAAATATCTGGTGAATATGTCTCCTTCATCGACACTAGTCAAAACGACTGCACATGAGGTATGGTTTGGAAAGAAGCCTTGATTTTCACATCTCAAAGTATTTGGTTGTGATGCATTTGTGCATGTTCCCAAGGAAAAGAGGAGCAAGATGGACAAGAGGGAAATAAAGTGTATTTTCATTAGATTCAAAGAAGGAATGAAAGGATATAAACTCTGGGATCCTGCATCAAGGAAAATAGTGTGCATTCAAGATGTGGTATTCAGAGAATTCGGAAGGAAGTTTGAGTTTGAAGTGATGGTTCAAACAAAGAATAATCCAGAGAAGGTGTGGTTTGAACTGAGGAACAAAGAATATGATTCAGATGAGTTGACTAAATCGGATGAAGAGGTGGAAAATAAAAACCAATTGTAAGGAAGTTTGAATGAGTATGAAAACCAGTTGAAAGGTATAGTACACCCATATTTCATTCTGCATTTGTGTTAACTTCCATTGACGAAGATCCCAAGATTGTCAGGGAGGTCGTTAACTCAGTGGAGGGTAAACTCTGGAAGGACTCCATGGTCGAAGAGATGGAATCCTTACATAAGAATGAAACATGGGATTTGGTTGAACTACATGGTGGAATAAATCTCATTGGTATCAAGTGGGTATTCAATAAGAATATGAACACCTTAGGTCAAGTCGAGAAATTCAAAGCTCGAGTGGTAGCGAAAGGATATTCCCAAGTCAAAGGAGTCGAATTCGGTGAGTTTTTTTCCCTTGTTGCAAAATTAACTTCCATTATAGTACTAATGTCTCTGGTTGCAATATTTGATCTGGAAATAAGACAAATGGATGTGAAGACAATGTTCCTACATGGGGACCTGGACAAGAAATCTGCATGAAACAACCTAAAGGATTTGTAGTAAGGGGCAATAAATATTTGGTGTGCAAGTTGAAAAGGTCCCTCTACGATCTAAAGCAATCACCAATAATGTGGTACCAAAATTTCGACACATACATCCTTAGTTTGTGATTTGTGAGAATAAAATTTGATCACTACATATATTCGAAAGAAGAGGGTGGGCATTTCATATATGTAGTAGTATATGTCAATGATATGTTGCTGATTGGAAATAACATGAACACAATAAAGGAGGTGAAGAAGCAGCTATCCTCCAAGATCGACATGAAGGATCTTGGTGTAGTGGAATTCATTCTGGGAATGGAGATCAAAAGAGATCGAGTAGTTAGAAAGCTATGGTTGAACTAAAATAAGTATATTGAAACAATTTTGAACCGTTTCAACATGCAGGATTGTAAAACTATGAAGGTGTCAATTCTTGTGGGAGCAAGGCTAATTGTTGAACAATATCCAAAGACACGGGAAGAAATAGAGGACATGACACACATTTCCTATGCAAGTGTTGGTGGTATTCTAATGTATGAGATGGTCTAAACTCGACTAGACATTGCCCATGCAGTGGGAGTGTTGAGAAAATACATGTCCACACTTGGAAAGGAGCATTGGAAAACTATCAAGAGAGTATTTTGGTATTTGTGTGGCACAAAATATTATGCTATATGTTACCAAGGAAAACCATGAGGTGATAGTGAATTAAATGTACATGGATTTGTCGACGTTAGCTAGGATGGAGATGTGGATCAATGAAATTCGACCAATGGATATGTGTTCAAGATGTTTGATGGAGAAATCACCTGGATGAGTAAGTGACGGGTGGTTGTAGCTTTGTCAAAAACAAAATTTTAATACATGGAAGCCACTCATGGAAGAAAAGAAGTAGTATGGATGCAAAGGTTGTGTTCAGGAATCAGGTTTGAGCATAGATCTATGAAGATAAGTTGCAATAGTCAAAGCCCAATATTTCTGGAGAAGAACCTAACTTATCATTCCAAGACTAAGCATATTGATGTACAATATCATTTTGTAAGAGACATGGTGGAAAGCAACAAGGTGCTGCTGGAGAAAGTAGACACATTGGAAAACATAACAGACTCTTTGACCAAGTCTATGAGTTTTGTGAATTTCTCTTGGTGCAAAGAGGCAATGGGCATTGTTGCCTTGGGTCTGTGAACGAAATTTAAGAAATCTGTCGGTTTCAACAAAGAAGACAACAAGTGGGATAATGTTGATTTATTATATTATTTGAAGTGAAATTCAAAGGTCGAGGTGGATTGAGTAGGCAAAGTTGAAGTTGAAGTAATCAACAACAATTCGAATAGGTCAACTGACAAGAGGTCGATAGGCAGTCGTGTGGAAACCAGTTGAAGACTGAATGAAGGTCGATTGGTAGTCGACTGGTAATATGGCTTGGTAGTCGACTGTAACAAAATCCTGAGATTCACGGGATTTCTAGTCAATGATCTATGTGGATCTGTAACCATTTTTTGGACACCTTTCTTTAGGTTTTTTACTATTGTAAAGTTTATAAATAAGGTGTGTTGTAATGCTGTAAAAACTAATCTTTAGAGAAATCATTTTAGAATTTGTTGGTCATGTAGATGTAAGATGAATTGGCTACAAGGTTGTTCTTGTGTAAATCAATAAGGTATGATGTCAATTGTGTCTTAGGTTTAGACAAGGGTTAGGCATGTAACCTTTTATTCTGAATGAATAAGACAACAAGAGAGCAAGACGTTCAATGAATGTTGGTTTTACTGTCTGGGTTTCGAGGGTAAAATATATGTGTATTGAATGTTTTCTTTGTCATTTATTTTATAGCCTAAATATTTCTTTCTCTCTTCTGATAGGTTTAGCATGGACGTGTTTAATTTGGTGATTGATTTTACCCATACATGGACTTTTTCAACCTGCATACCATCTCTTTCTTTCCCTTCACAACAAATCCTTATGGCTGCTTCATGTAAAATTTTTATTCCATATCCCCATGGAGGAATGTTGTCTTCACATCCATCTGTTCTACTTCAAAATAAAATGCAATAACAACAAACAAAAATAAATCTAATAGAAGTTAACTTGGAAAGAGGAGAAAATTTTTCACCAAAGTCAATTCCCTCTACCAAGGAATAAACTTTTGCTACTGATCGAGATTTGTATTTCTCCACTTTTCCTTATGCATTCAACTCCACTAGATTTCTTCCAATTGGAAACTCCACTAGATCCTAGGCCTCATTCTTTTCCAACATGCCATTTCTTCCATCATGGCCTTTTTCCAGAGTTTTCCATCCTCTGAATCCATTGCCTCCCTAACATTTCTAGGATCATATTCAATAATAAACAAAGAAAAATTTGAATGGAAATCAAGTGGAGTGTACCTTTCTAGTTTTCTTCTTTTCCAAACTGATCTCCTCAATACTGTAGTATGAGTACCTTCTTCTTATTATTCTTGTTCCTCTGTAGAGTCTGTTTCATTATCCTTCAACTCAAACTCTATTTTATTTGGTTCTTCCTTCTTTGATATGACTTAATATTTGGAAACATCTTTGATTGATCTAAATACCACATCTGAGCTATACACTACCTTCTTAGTTTCTAGGTTCCAACATTTATAACCTTTCATACCATTTTTATAGCCAGTAAAGATAAATGTTTCAACCTTTTCATCTAGCTTACTCATGTTTTCCATTGGAATGTGAACATAGACATCATAGCCAAATAACCCTAGATGTGTGTGAGAGAGTTTCTTACCAGTCCATACCACGTGTGGATTCTTGTCATCCAATGTTGATGAGGGTGATTGATTAACCAACTAGCATGCAATACCCACTACCTCTGCCTAGAATTATTGTCCTAATCCGACACCACTAAGCATGCACCTTTATTTTTCCATCAACATCTTGTTCATCCTTTCTGCAACTCCATTTTGTTGAGGAATATATGGAGTAGTATATTACCTTTCTATATCACACTTCTTACATAATTGTTCAAATTCATTTTTGCAAAAATCTCCACCATTATCCGTCCTCAACACCTTAATTCTCTTCTCTGTCTCATTGTCCACAAGAGCCTTAAACTCTTTGAATTTGTCAAAGACTTTAGATTTCTTCCTGAGGAAATAAATACATGTATTCCTCAAGAATTCATTTATAAATGAGACATAGTACATAGATTTTCCTAGTGATGGAACCAACATAGGTCCAAACACATCATTGTGCACCAACTGTAAAATTCCCTTTTCCCTCATTGCACCAACGGGGAATCTTACTTGATTCTACTTCCCATATATGCATTGTTCAAAAAAATTAAAGTCCAAGAGCAGTTAGACATACCTTCAAACATACCTTTATTGTGTAGTACTCGAAGTCCCTTCTCTCCGATATGTTCTAATATTTGATTCCACAACATAATATTTTATCCATAGATTGTAGGAGTTTTTCCTTCTTAAGCTCCAATCTCAGGAACAATGGAACTATTTCACTTGCCACTAATAGTTCTTCCTATCATCTTATATAGGGTTCCAATCCAAACTCCCTTCAACAACACCGTTTCCCCTCGAACCATCTTGTAGGTTTCTTTCTCAAACATTATTTTTACTCATGCATCATCCAGTTTTCTTACAAAAATCAAATTTATGGCCAACCTTGGGATGTGAAGAACACCAAGGATTGTGTTGATCCTTCCATCCATGAGCTTCAACTTGAATTTTTCTTGTACTATGATTTTGGTTGTCAAGTCATCACCTAGTAAACATCACCTCCATCATAAATTTTATATTCACAAAACCACTCCTTGTGAAGAGTCTTATGAAAGGGTGCACCTGAGTCAACCAAACATGCCTTATAATCTACATGTGTGCTTGAAGGTTTTTTCTTTTGTAGAAGGAGCATCTTCAGATCCCTTCATTCTCTCAACACTTTTGGATTTACATTATTTCTTTTAGTAACCTTCTTTTCCACATATCCAACATACCTTTACAATTTTTTCGAGAGATGTAGATCTTCCCTTAGATTTAGATCTCCCACTTGAGGACTTAAATATATTTCTTTCCTGGGAGTGTCTTCTTGCAAATAAGGCATCTGTGCTCTGGATTTCCATATTTTTTTGCCTCATCTCCTTTGAAAACAAGGATGAGAACACACCATTGAATGTTCAGGTAGTTGAATTACTAACTATGGCCATAACCATAATATCTGAGGAGTTTGGTAAACAGAAAAATAAATTGATATACTTATCTTTATTATAAATCTTAATATCAACATACAATAGTTGGCTTACCACAGTATTGAAGGCGTTCAAATGCTCTATCACAAAGTCTCCATCTTTCATCGTCAGGTTATACAACTTACCCCATAATGCCTTGGTTGTAGTTTCCCCCGAGACATTCAGTAATATTGAATCTAAGAGACACAACCAGATTGTGCTCTTCACCTTCCGATCCAACTTTTCCCAGTCTTCTATTTAAATTATTGTAGCTACATTACCTAGATCCACAATGATCAATTGATATTTGTCCACCAACAGATCTTTTATCTTGAGCTTCCACGGATCAAACACTTTCCCATTAAATTTCTCGATCTCTATTTTTGAAATTCTTGTCATTTCTATTCACCTGAAGAATCGATACCACATATCTCCCATTGTAACAAGGTTTATCATAGACCCAATCCAAACCCTTAGACACCAAGGAATCCCTCTGAAGCCAATAACAACTCTAACAACAAATGTATATTTTAACCATGTACAATTAATTACTACAAATAGATTCTTAATAAAAACATAAAAGATCCAATGGCACATAAACACATTACACAAAGATTTACACATAAATATTTCCAACTTTTGGGACAGGTGTTGAAGTTTAGATTAGTTAAGATCCAAACAACAACCTCACATGGATATCAATCCCCCTGCATTTTTATAGAGGTCGTACTCCTCTTTCGCTGAAAGATAATATTGATACTCTTGGATTGGGGAGAATGCAAGACAACAAACCCAAAATCTTTATTGCTTTGATTTGTACATAGAATGGTTCTTGATAACTAGATATGCTCTTTATGTGCAACATGTAACTTCTTAACAATAAATAATATTGAAGAAAGGATTCAATATAACAATCTATGTATATTCAACATCATTTATGCAACCCTGTTAATCACATGCAAGTAGAGGATACATCCATATCTTCTCACAATAAAAAAGATGAAGTAGTTTTGATCATTTCATAGAACTTTAAATGAGTTCATCATTCAATACTGAAAAAAAAAATTGATAGACAAACTCCAAAAATACCACACTCAGAAATCCCAAGATCCGAGAAATCATTAAATCTATGCCTCAAAATAGTTCTCTATGGAGTTTTATTCATAAAAGATATTCAACAATACAAAACATCTTAGCAAACCAATTGACTATTGTTTTAGAAACAAAGCTTGACAAACTCAAGGAATAAATTTTAGTGAATCCAATAGACAATCCTGGCTTACATTTGGTAGTCACATATATGGTTGTAAACACTCCATGATGTTATAGAGAATAAGTATTTGATTAATACAAGAAAGACACTCAAGACTCAACCTTATGCTCGGTTCAAAAATACAAGAATAATTCCTTGAGAAAATAGTGTAGTAGTAGAAGAAGAATATAGAAGATGGAGGTCTTTATTTGTTTATCAGAATCTTGGTTGCATGTTTATGAATGGACCCTTCTATTCTGATCTTCTGATTTCCCACTTCCTCGCCTTTTTTTTATGCTTGCTTCTTTTAAAAATATGTTTTCAATGCTTTCTTGAAGTAGTTAGGTTTTTAGTCTTTCCACATGCTTTTCTTCTTTAAATAACCACTTTTATTAATCCCTCATTGAATTCTCATTAATTAATTTGTATCGTTGTCATTCATGCCTTGAAGTGGGGCCCATTTCATATTTAATAAAAGTTATTAAATAAACTTTTATTTTCAAAACATTTAACTGGATGCCTTTTTAAAAGTGGACTATGTTTTAATTTAATGGACACTATATTTGACCTTTAAACAATGTAAACTATTCTAGATGTAATATTCTTCATCCTATATTTCCAACAAGTCCTCCTAAGTGCAATTTGGAGTTCTAGATCTCAAGATATAAGCTCGTGAAGTTGAGGTTCCAAGCAGATTTATCAGCAAACCATGAAAAATAGCTGATTGTTATTTTAATTTCTAGGAGAATTATGAAAACTTTCATCCCTTGAAACCTATTCCATTTTGTTCCTCATCGAATTACCTTTCCAACTAGGTATATTTTGTCCAAATCCAACTCTCATAACTGACGTTATGACCTCCAAAAGTTTGTTTCTCATCAACCATTCATCATTTTGTGGGTCAATCTTGACCCTTCATCTCAATTCACCTTTTCTTTTATAATATCCATCCCACATTCATTGTGGTATTTGAAATTTTAGTGTATATATGGAAAATATTAACATGATTTTCATGTGGAACATAAAGAGACTATGGAGATTAGGGAGATTTGACCCTTAAGAAACTTCATGAATTAAACAAAATTTTGATTTCCCAGTCAACATTCACTAAGCACCCAGTCAATACCTAATCAACAGTGAGTCATAGCCCAATCAACGGTGAGTCAACTTCCATGTCATTTCCATGTGTGATAGTGTGATAGGTTTCCATAGGATTCCATGTGTCATGAGGTCATTATCTGCCACATGTCATAGTTTCATTGGATGCAACATGTCATGATTTCATTTTATGCCACATGTCATAGGATAATAGGTCACCATATGTCGAAAGATGATTGGTTGGAATAAATATTAAGAAAATTTGAATTATGGGAGTGGGATATGTTGGATCATGTTGTCATTGATGCCAATGGTTTGTCATTGATGCCAATGGTTTGATTACTTGGGAGATTGTTGGATCATATGTCATTGATGTAAACGGTTTGGTTTGATTGATG
>JZKD02S2375705.1:10023-30024 GCA_000966675.3 Picea glauca | reverse complement strand
GAAGCAAATCAATCTCTTTACATATTGACTCTTGTTGATCCTCCATAAGTGTAATTTTGTTGCAAGACTACTCTAGTTGAAAACATAATTCTTCTTTTTCTCTCTGCATCTGATCAAACTTCTCACAAGGATTCTTGAGTTGAAGATGTAATTTTACATTGAGAGAATCAATCTCTATGTACAGTGTTTGTAGCTTTCCTAATAGTGCCTTTACTTGGAAAGAATGAAAATACAAATGTGGCACTATCTTTTTCAACAACAATAGACAAAATTTCTTCAAGCCATGAATTTGGTGCATTTAGGGCATGTAAAAGATCCAACTGTAAGCTACTGATTTCTGTATTAATAGCCTCAAATTCCTCCTCAATTCCTCTCATTGGGATGATAGAAATGTAATCTATGCTGGAAATCAGGTCTCTTGTTTCTTGTAAATTCATCTGCATCATCTCTTGCATTGACACAAATTTCTCTCTCTTTTCTTCAAAAGCATTTTTGGTTCTTTGAATCTCATCAATCAAAGAACCTCTTTCTGTTGCCAACTCTTGCCCTGCATTCTTCCACTATTTTAGGTATATCCAGATAAAGGAACCAAGTAGATGTATAGGAGTCCCATGTAGGAATGATAAACTAGGAAAAGGTACTGGATACAAAGCATGTTTTCTAGCTCATAAAGAACTTTGTAGGGAAATATTTTGTGGCTCAAAGTCAAACATAAATGCCTCATTAGTATTCCTATTCCAGTCATGATTATGCAATAGAGTCAATATTGTCAATGCCAATGCCATCGATGTTATTATCATCATCACAGATCTATTGGCAAAGCCAATGCCAACCTGTATTTCCATATTGCCAACGACTAGCCTCTGTGGCAACTCCATCCTTGTGTATAAATAAAAATGTTTGTTTTTGTTTTCATTTTCTGCCCAAATTTTCTCTGATTTTTGTTGCTTTGCATTGGATTTAGTGTTTTGTAGTTTGTTTTATTTTGAGTCTTTTGTCTTTCTCTTAATAACTGTCACTCTGAATTTATCAAATTATTGAGAGCTTGGTCCTGGACTTACCTCTAAAGTGTGACACATTTGGTGTCAAGAGCCTAATACCTTTGTGACCTAAATTCCAGACATAACCCGCCCCTAACTATGTATCTTTGTTTCACATCACTTCAAGAAATATCTAGTAGAAGAACATAGTTCATCAGTACACGATCACTATACATTCAAAATATGATAGAGTGAGGAACCAAAGACCTTGCCTAAGAACAAATTGTGTATGATTGTTTGGACTAAAAAGAGAAATGGTTTAGGAAGATACGTTTGTAGTACTCCAAAGAATGTTACTCATGGAGTTCTCTCATCTATAATCAAGTTGGAAAATATCACCATCACATGTGTCATCCCTAGTTCCTTTAAAGGAAGACTGGAATCCCCCCATCCACCTCTCTTTGAGCATAATAGAATTAAATTTTAGAAGGTAAAGGATTGGGGAAAGGTATTCAAGAACATGTGGGACATGCAAGTATCTTCGCCAGGGATATGGATTCTTGTTGGAAGCAGATCAAGGCTTGTGACACTGGGGTGATCCATTGGGGCTATGGACGCTCACTGACAGTGAAGAAACATCATGGAAATGCATAAAAAATTGTATTTTCAACATTCCCGATGTCTCAATTCCCTGTAATACTACTCATGCCTCCAAAAAAATGTTCCCATGGGAAAATTATGTGTCAATGGTCGAATATTTGTTTTGAGGCATGGTCCTAACTTCCCCTTTGTATCATACACAATTTGTCTCATCAAAATATGCATTCTAAAGAAATGGGACCTATTATTTCTCTCTTGGGTCATGCATTTCAAATATCCCTTTCCTAAAAGTTTTGGGTTTCGATGCCATCTTACAGATATTCATGGCTTCTCCCATTGTGTCACCATTTGTTGTGCCAGGCACCAACAATCCTCCATTTTCTTGTAAATTGCTTGCAAATCCCCTTCCAAGAAAATTGAGCACCCTTTCATTTTCCTTTGAAAGATTATTGAATTGAGTTTTTAACAAGCTATCTCCCACTCTAAGCAAGTTATCTCTTTTTGGGTTAAATCAAGATTGCAATTTTAGCTTTTTACTTAGAAATTTTTTGAGTCATCCGAGTTTCTTTAAAAAAATTGAGTTTTTGACTTTCGATGAAGTTTGTAAAAGCTCCTCCAGTATACACTAGAGGAGTTACCACAAAATCCTCTTGTGTACACCTGAGGAGATCCCTCCAAAATCCCTGGCCATCTGAAGACTTCCTTCAAAATTCCCCAAAGAGTCTTTTCCATCACCCATCTTTATACCAACTCCTTTGGTTTTACCGGAGGAGTTTGTATAAACTCCTACGGTCAAACCGAAGGAGTTACTGTCTTATCCTCCGATGAACACCACCACACTTTATATCAAGTCCTCCAGTATACACTAGAGGACTTCCTACAAAATCCTCTGGTGTATATCAAAGGACTTCTCAGAAACACTACTGGTTTAAGACTTTTATGTCTATTATCATTTATTGCATTCAAAGCCCAAAGTTATAAAATGTGCTTGCCCTCCCTTCTTAGTCATTGACATCAAGAGCCCGAGAGAAAAAAGGAGATGATGAGTGATGAAAGGACGATCCCAAAACTTCCTTGATCTCATCCAGTTAGCAGCTCACACATGCATATCTCTAGGTAATCCCTAAAATCGCCTATGCCCTTTTGTTTCACTAATTTTCATTACTAAGTTTAGGGTTTTCCATATTGAGGGTTTCCTTCTCATATTCATTGTGCCTTACTATCCCATCCAACAATTCCTTACCCCCTTTTCGACCATCATCATTCTCCAGAGTAAAAAACTTATGACACCAACGCGGTTTCTATCCCAATGGGGAGCTACCTAGATTTATATTGTGTCGATGCCAAACAATCCTCGACCAGTCCCTACCAGCATAAATCTTAGCTACTACCACTTCAGACTTTAAATTTTCATTATCCCTCACTTTGTAAAGGTACTAGCCTTGTGCATTCGGCCTCCGGTATGCTGCTGCTCAGGCACAAGGTTATAATCTTAGCACCTGAACCCATAAATCAAGCCAAGGACCATAGTCCAAGACTTAATCGAATTCGATAAAATATTGTATAAACTAGGGATATTGCTACAAAGTCTTTCGGTTTTTACCAACGTGTTTCACACAAAAATATCTGGTTTCCGCAGAGAAGTTAATCTAAAATCCTCTGTTGAGTTAACAAAAATATGGTTGGATGTTTATACTTGAACACCAACAAACTTTATACAACTTCCATTACTTTCAGATCCTTTCAAATTTCTCGGTGTACATTTGTGCTTTTCACCTTAACTTCCCCGATATACTAAGTTACTCACCGAAGTAGTTAACATTAACTCCTCTGGTATACAAATAGATCTACCTGCACACTTTGTAGTAACTCCTCCAATAAGCATTGGAGCAATTCATAAGAACTACTCTAGTCTCAAATTTTTGAACCCTTTTTAAGGTGGTTTCTTCTCTGGCACTCTCCAATACTTAAACGATGCCTGCTACTATAATTTCATCTTAATATGATGACCTTCCACGCAACATTATCTCAAGTGAATCCTCTAGTATTACATATGAGATGCTTAGAAGAACTATTGTTAGATATTTATGTATTAGTTGTGGCTTTGTCTTTGCATTAATTCCATATTTACTTCATAGATTCAGACACCTCTCTAAGAAATAAGAAAACCAACAAATAACTTGCCACCGAGGCCTCTGGGAGTGGTCGTAAGATTGAAGATGAGACAGACATTGTCGGGGCAGTTTACAATGATACCTCTATATTCCTAAAAAAAGGGGAGGATACACTCAAATGGGGTGACGTCTAATAGATGTTCAAAAATAAAAACATCATCACTAATGCAAAAGAATAGGATGAGCTTATAATCTTTAAGAACATTAGTAAATCCATAATTCATAGGGTAACGTCATGCACTGTTGTATTCCCCCACGTTGATGCCATCACATGGATATTAAAGTATGTGGATTTGAGGAATAGGTACATTTTCAATTCTAGAGGAGAACCTATAGCGTCATTCCATCCCAAGGACTTAGCCAAATGCTATCATCTAGAGAATTGGACCAAGAAGTTGGACTGTGAACTTCTTGGTGAATTCAAGCACACGGTCAAGGACTTGTGCCACATATGGTACAAACCAGATAAACAATTCAAAATCTGACCTACCAATGGATATCCCACCACCGTGCTCAGAAAACCTTATCAATACATGGTCGCCATAATATGCAAGCTATACTAGGAACAAGATGGATCCAAATTCCCCCTATCATATATGCCATTGATCTACTACTTCATATAAAAAAAGTATTATCATTCAAGTGGGATGATATCCTATCGACAAACCTCATGGAAGCCATCACAACAGTCGTAGGATCCCAACCTAGGACCTTACCGAGCTTCCACATGTCATCATACCTCATAGACATCATGTGCATGGCCCACAAATACCCAAAGATGGGTTAGGAATGGAATCTAGCAGACACAACCATTCACATATATTACAAAGTGCTCTGGTAGAACAAGTACAAAATAGAATACCAAAAAATCTACGAGCACTTCCTCGCCTTGTTATACAAGTTCATATTTTGCACGCCATCTCTCTGTATGATAAAAAAAACAATAGTTGTCATCAATATGGTTAGAGATTGGTATTTGATGGAACACGACACTTATATCAAGGTGTATGGTGCCATGAAATCCCCTCATATTCTTCCTCGGTTTGTACCAGATAGGCTAGTACTCCAAGTAGTAGCTTATCAAACAATTATCAATGGAGTTGGGGGAATGCTTTACAGAGATAAAAAATCTATATCGCCATCGCTCTCCCTATACATTTTTCCTTACTTCTTTGTTAACAAAAAACATGATCAAGAAGAAGTGAATATATTGTTATTGTACCACTTCGGAGAAGAGAGGTTTAGGAAGCATGACCTGAAGAAAGTCATCAAAGATCATTTCAACAATCTAGGCGTACCTTGGGAGTACACCTCAGAGGTTTGGGAGGAAGAGGAGATACATTGTAATTCAAGGAATTATGACTAAGTCATATTCAAGAGACGAGGAAATCCCATAGGGAGGATTGCATATGAAGAAAGAGCAAGAGAACAATCTAGAAATAAGAAAGAATAAGAGGGAGTAGAAAAAGGATATGTTGGAACCACATCTACACAGTCGAGATCTCTTGAGGAAGAAGTAACCATAGTAAATAAGAAGAGGAGAAAAAAGGCAAAGGTACTTAATAAAAATCATGACGTAGCTAAAAAGAAGAGAAAATTTGTAGAGGAAGCTAAAGCCAAATCCAAAGTCGATGCAATAGTAGCCATTGCAAAAGCAAAAGAAAAGGCAGCTACACAGAAGGAAGTTGAACAAAAATCAACAGCTGAGAAGGAAACAACAAATGTAACTGAAAAATAAGCTAAGGAAGCAGTCGAAAAAGTGTTCGACAACACAGGTATTCCAACAGAGGACAAACACCTTCAATAACCACTCACATAACCAGATCAAAGATCAACACACCAATGTTTTCACATGGTAAAACCCCTATGGGGAAACATCCATGACCCCAACCAAACTTGGAGCAGTTTATTAATGCAAATGAAAAAGATTACAGAGAGATTTTACAAGAGAGTTTCTCACAATTGATCATCGAAAAATGACCCTCCATGCTCTTTAAATAGATATCATGGACCAATCGGGTGCTAAGACACATATCAATGGTTGTTAATATCGAGGAGAGTATGAACTGTCAGATCACTCTATGTCAGGAACATATCGTGACCGTCAAATTTTCTAACTACAAATGCATACTAATACATACTAAAGAAACACACTACGAAACACACTTTTACCTAATGACACATTAGACCAAGTAGATATTAATTAATTCCTAAGTGTCTAAATATCCTAACATCCCCCCTTAAGAACAACTTGGGATAGGATTGAAGGATTTACAATGTTGACACAATAGGAGAAGGAAGGAGGCATTATAGCCTATCCCCCCTTAATGACAACTTCATGAACTCCTAACATAGATCAAAGTTTGGAAAACTTCGCTTCTGTAAGAGACTTTGTGAAAATGTCTACAACTTGACCTTTTGTAGGAAAAAAGAGCACTTCAATAACTTGATCATGAATGATCTTTCTGATGAAGTGCATGTGTATCTCGATGTGCTTGTTGTGTTGATGTTGAATTAGGTCTTTGGCGAGCTTGATGGCACTCTAATTGTCGCACCAAAGGTTGGTTGGATGCAACTACTCAAATCCAAACTCTGAAAGGATCTATCGAAGCCACAAGGCTTCTTGACTTGCATTTATCGTTGCTCGGTACTCTACTTTTGTTGAAGAAAGTGCAATATCCTATTGTTTCTTATAGGCCCAAGTGACAAGTCCTGAACTAAGGCTGAAAATATAACCTGTAGTAGACTTCCGATCATCAGGGTCATCAACTCAATTTGAATCAGTGAAACCAACCAATAAAGGAGTCCCCCCTGAACTCTAATGTATCTCAAAATGAATTATACCACGAACATAGCGAAGTATCCTTTTAGCTACTTTTCAATGGCTTTCATGATGTGTTTGCATATACCAAGAAACAAGACCAACAACAAAGGAAAGAGCATGACAGGTATGAGTCAATTATAAGAGGCTACCAACTAACTAATGGTACAGGGTGGCATCAACTTCAAGAGAAGTACATGTGGCAATAATATTGAATCTAGACTGGAAGGGAGAAGGGGTCGGTTTACAATCATCCATGTTGTGAAAGTGACGAAGAAGGTCACAAGCATACTTAGACTGGGAAAGAAAAATTCCTTCATTGGTTTGCAAAACTTGGAGGCCAAGGAAATAGTGCAAAAATCCTAAGTCTGTGATTTCAAATTTCTTCCTAAGGCTATTTTTCACATGGTTTAAAATTTTTGAGTCACTACCAGTAAGGATAAGGTCATCAACATAAAGGAAAAGAATTATGAGATGGATTCCTACTTTCTTGGCATAGACATTAGGATCAGAATGGAATCTAGAGAATCTAGTGTCAATAAGAAAGCTATCCATTTTGGTATGCCAAGCTCAGGGAGCTTGCTTAAGAACATAAAGAGATTTTTTAAGGTGACAAATAAGGATAGAGTCATTATGGACATATCCAGGAGGTTGTTCCATGTAAATTTGTTCTCGCAAATCTCTAAGCAAGAAGGCGAATTTAACATCCATCAGATAGACCTCCCATTTATGTGAGGAAGCAAGGGAAAGAACAAGGTGAATGGAATTCATTTTGGCTACAGGGGTAAATGTTTCATTATAGTCAATTCCTTCAACTTGGGAAAATCCTTTGGCAACTAACTAAGCTATGTGTCTTTCAACACTTCCATCTGATGTATACTTAGTTCTATAGACCCATTTACATATGACAAGTTTTCTTCCTTTTGGAAGAGGTACAATATCCCAAGTATCGTTTTCCATTAAAGAACGATACTCTTCTTTCATTGATGTATCCCAATCTGGATGACCTGAAGCTTCTGCAAATGTCTCTGGATCACGAGTCTCTGAAACTTGAGCCAAAAGAGAAGAGGCTCGATGGAAATTTAAATGTGTTCAGCGTTGATCTGAAGGATCACTGACAAGACCACCAACTGCTTCTCGTGTTGAACAGACCCATCTAGGAAGCAGTGGAACTGGTGTTGGTTCAGGTTCAAAGGACTCATTTGGAGGAAGGTGAGTAGGAGGAGGTGGATTTTCATCCTCGTTGTCATCATCTGAAGAAGAAAACATAATAGGAACAAAAGAAGGCACATATACTACAAAGTTCTCTGGGAGGACAAGTACAAAATATAATACCAGAAAATATGCAAGCATTTCCTGGCCCCATTATACAAGTTCATATTTTGCACGCCATCCCCTTGTATGATAGACAAATAAATAGTTGTCAACATGAGAGTTGGAGATTGGTATTTTATGGAACACACCACTTACATAAAGGTGTATGGTGCCATGAAAGCCCCTCATCTTCTTCCTCATTTTGTACCAGACAGGCTAGTACTCCAGAAAGTAGCTTATCAAACGATGATCAATGGAGTTGGGGAATTATTTATAGAGATAAGAAAGATATATGGCCACCAATATCGCTATACATCGGTGCTTGCTTCTTTTATAACACAAAACATGATCAGGAAGAAGTGGCTATACTGCTATTGTACCACTTCAGAGAAGAGAGGTTCATGATGCATGACCCGAAGAAGTTCATCAAAGAACATTTCAACAAGAAAGGCGTGCCTTGGGAGTACACCTTGGAGGTTTGGGAGGAAGAGGAGATACATTGTGATGCAAGGAATTACGATGAAGTCATCTTCAAGAGACGAGGCAAGCCCATAGGGAGAATTTCAGATGAAGAAAGAGAAAGAGAAGAGTCTAGAAAGAAGAAAGAAGAAGAGGCAACAGAAAAAGGATCCATTGGAACCACATATGCATAGTCAAGATATGTTGAGGAAGTAGAAACCATAGAAAATAAGAAGAGGAGAAAAAAGGAAAAGGAACTTAATAAAAATCATGATGCAGCTAAAAAGAAGAGAAAATATGATGAGAAAGCTAAATCCAAATCCAATTTTTTTGCAGCAACAACTGATGCTGAAGCAAAAGGAAAGGAAACTACACAAAAGGAAATTAAAAAAAAAATAGTAGTTGAGAATGAAACAATAAATGAAACCGAAAAAACATCTAAGGAAGAAGTTGACAAATAAACTGAAGAAGAATGAAAAAATAAGGACGTTGAAACAAGAAATGGTGATGCTCAATCGATGGACATCGATATCCCAGAGATATCAACAACAGGTGTGAGCAGACATACATCATTCAATGGGTTAGTTTTAGGAATTTATACTCCATTAAGACCTAGTGAGGTACCCAACCTAAAAAAATTCACCTATGACAAATTTGCAGAAGGAATTGTGCAAGAACAAGTGAAAAAAATACCAGTAATCGGGGGAAATCCAATCTTAGTTCTCACGCAAACCCCCATAATAGGAAATGTCAGTGAATCCCTAGTCACCATAGCTTCCACTGCCTCTTCTTTCATGAATTCCACAAAAGATAATATTTGCAAACTACACCAACAAAATATGGAGAAAGAGGTAAGGATCAGGGAGTTGGAGGAGAAGCTTCATTTGGTAAAGATCAATGAGGGAAACCTCCAAAGATTCAAGGTGAGTACATAAAAGTTCATAACTAAGCTAGAGGAATCTATAATCGACATGTTATCCCACCTACATATGTTCCATGATATGGTTTCCACAATCATAGATCAACACAGTAGAGTGAAAACTAAACTCACAAAATTCAAAACTATCCGAGAAGGCATGAACAATATTGACACATGGATTGTAGAAAAATGGATTATCATTCAAATAGGACAATATCCTACCAAAAAAACTCACGAAACCCATAACAAAAGTCGTAGAATCCCAACCTAAGACCTTCCCGAGCTTCCACATGTCATCATACCTCATAGACATCATGTGTGTGGCCCACAAATACCCAAACATGGGTTGGGAACGAAAGCCAGTAGATGTAGCCATTCACATATACTTCAAAGTGCTCTGGGAGAACAAGTACATAATATAATACCAGAAAATATATGAGCACTTCCTGGCCCCGTTATATGAATTCATCTTTTGCACGCAATCTCCCTATATGATCGACAAAGCAATAGTTGTCCTCAAGAGGGTTGGTGATTGGTATTTGATGAAACATGACACTTACATTAGGGTGTATGGTGCCATGAAATCCCCTCAACTTCTTCCTCGGTTTGTACCAGACAAGATAGTACTCCAGGAAGTAGCTTATCAAACAATTATCAATGGAATTGGGGGAATGTTTTATAGATATAACAAAGATATATGGTCATCACTCTTGCTATACATCGGTGCTTACTTATTTGCTAACACAAAACAAGATTATAAAGAAGTGGATATAATGTTATTGTAACACTTCAGAGAAGAGAGGTTCAAGAGGCATGCCCTGAAGAAGGTCGTCAAAGGTCATTTCAACAAGCTAGGAGTGCCTTGGGAGTATACCTCATAGGTTTGGGAGCAAGAGGAGATAGATTGTAATGCAAGGAATTATTTTGAAGTCATATTCAAGAGACAATAAAATCCCATAGGGAGGATTGCAGATGAAGAAAGAGAAAGAGAAGAGTCCAGAAAGAAGGAAGAAGAAGATTCAATGAAAAAAGGATATGTTGCAACCACATCTGCACAGTCGAGATCTACTGAGGAAGAAGGAACCATAGAAAATAAGAAGAGGAGAAAAAAGGAAAAGGTAATTATGAAACATCATGATGTAGCTAAAAAGAAGAGAAAAGTTGCAGAGAAAGCTAAATCTAAATCCAAAAATGATGTAGCAGCAACCACTGCAGAAGCAAAAGAAAAGTCAACTAAACATAAGGAAATTGAGAAAAAAAAACACCATCTGAGAAGGAAACAACACATGCAACAAAAAAGTAGCTAAGGAAGCAGTTGACAAATAAACTGAAGAAAAACGACAAAATAAGGACATTGAAACAAGAAATGATGATGCTCAAGTGATGGACATCGATATCACAGAGATATCAACAATAGGTGTGTAGTGTCCCATCTTGACTAGCATAGTTTTGTGACACCCAAAGAGGGATATTTTTGTTGGATTATGTATGTGAGACTTATATGTTATGGACTTGGTTGGGTCACTTGACTTGTGAACACTAATATATGCACATATTATATATACATGATTGTATCTCTTCTTATGTGTGCTTATGTTTATGATTATCTGTTTCAGATCAATTTTGATTAAGAACTTGTTATGTGTATGTTTCTTTTCTACATCCAGTTAGTTACATGGATTAGTATATATGATTGTGATGTGGATGATCATTGTTGTGTGGAACAAATAGTTGATTATGATATAGTGATATTACACGATTTTCATGATTATGTATGCTTAACCTTGTAATAAATTAGATTTAGCAGGGAAGTAGTTGCCGATAAGGATGATCGAATAAAAAATAAATGTGGAAGTCATGTACACATTTGGGTAAACTGTGATTAATTTAATTCATTATGAATTTTTTATTGATGATCTTAAGCTATGCATTTATGATGTGTATATGTCTAGGGAAACACGACCTTGCCAACAAGACCATCAGATGGGTATGAGCTCACAACCAGTACCTTGAGGGAAACGTGGATTTTCGAGTAGAATAGATGAGAAGCCATGGAGATTAGGGCACAAAGTCCTAAACCCATGGAAGATCAAGACATGGAGTCTTGGATCTATGAAAAATATTAGAGCACAAAGTCCTAAATCTACTAAGACATGAAGTCTTAGGTACAAGGAAAGGATGTGGATTCCTAATAAGTCTGGAGAGGTATACAATAGGGGTGCATAATCCCTATTAACCAACACAAAATCACCACTAAGTGGTACAAATCAACCAGGTAATCAAACCTAGGTTAAATATGAGATTAATTTGATTCCAAATTTACCCACTTTTGAGGGGCTTTCAACTATAACATTTTTTTTAAATAAAAAAATGAAATATTTAATTTGAAAAAAATGAATAAAGAGAAATAATATAAAAATGACAAATGGGGGTGGTGAATATTAAAATAATTAATTATTTATCTAAAAATTAAAAAAATGTGGAACTTCCACCTCAAGGGGGGTGGTGAATAATACAAATTATTTTATTTTAAAAAATAATTAATTTTGCATGAGAGGGTAAGGTGTCACCTCTCTCAAATCCTATAAATACACAAGGACCCCCATGGTATGGGGGAGAAACCTGGAGATTAAGGAGATGTTGCCGAAATGATTCTCAAGTATAGAGGATAATCTTCCTTAGATTTCCTATTATCTCTTTATTGTTGGGTACTATATGTGAGCTCTTACTTGAGTTGGCAAGTGGAGTTGCTAAAGGGAGCACATCAATTGGTTTCATGTAAATGTTTAGTTTTGCAATTTAGTTACATGTGGTCAATTATTGAGTATTAGGTAGTATTTACTTTGGATAACATTTCAGGTAACCAAAGAACTATATGGCATATGTGAAAGTGATTTTTATGCGGGGTTAAAGGAAAATAATATGCTCTTGAAGATGAAATTTTTCTCCCTTCTTCTTCTAATTCTTTCCTCATTCTACATATATCTTCAGGGATGAGAAATTTAAACTATGGCTTACCAAAAGGTTCCTGAAATTTGACTATGTTTGTTTAATTATTTGTAATTATGCTTATTCTAGAAATTTTTCCCATAGCATGCTTTTTGACTAATGAAGTTAATTGTGAAGTTTCTTAATTTACCCATTTTACAGTGGATTTCTTAATTTACCCATTTTACAGTGGATTTCTTAATTTACCGAGTTCAAGTAATTTTCCTCATATATAGTAATCTTCCCATGTATGATTAATTTCCATAATTACATGATCACTTAAACTTAGTCTACTTCCAAATTTGTGAGAGAATGCATTTTAGAGATCATACTCTTAAACTGATATTGTTTTTTAAGCTTTTAGTACGTACAGTTCCATCCAATCACCCACTATATTTTGAGAGCTCTTATGGAAAGCATTTACTATATTTCTTAATAGAGTATGTATATTGAATTATTATTTATAATTATTTATGTGTATATTCTCCCAACTAATTGTAGTTATTTCTAGACATTATAATTATTTGTGTATATTTTGATAGCTCTTATGGAAAACATTTACTATATTTCTTAATAGAATGTGTATATTGAATTATTATTTATTTGTATATTTTACCAACTAATTATAGTTATTTCCCGACATTATAATTATCTTTGTATTTTTTCAGAGCTCTGGTGGAATGCATTTAGTATATTTCTTATTATAGTGTGTATATTGACTAATTATTTATAACTATTTTTATGTATCTTTTCTCAACTATTTATATATATTTCTGGACATTATAATTATTTCTGTGTATATTTCCAGAGCTCTTATGGGATGCATTTACCATGTTTCTTAATAGAACATGTATAAGTGAATATTCAAATTCATCCCAAATCTATCTATTCATTTCTGCAACTAAGATTTATGCTAGTGTGTGGCTTGTAAAAAGAAACAAAGGTTTAGTTCTCAAGTAAATATTTCACATCATATGCACTAGGTATATTGATATTACCAAGGTTGTGTAGCAAATGTAATCATGAGATATCTCAAAATTAAACTTGTTATTTCCAATAAATGAGAGAGGTAACCAACACAGGAATTTGTTTTAATGAAATAATATGACGTGCAATAATTATTTATAATTATTTGTGAACATTATCTATAATTATTTATGTATATCTTTTCATAACTATTTATGATTATTTATGGACATTATCTACTTTACATTATGTATGTAGCGTACATGTAGGAAAATTGTTTGAATAAATGCATCAATGGTTGTAGCTTGAATGCATGCAAAGTGTTTGAATAAATGTCACAATCGCTGTAGCATGCATGCATGCAAAGTGTTTGATGAAATGCCTCAATGGTTGTAGCTTGCATGCATGCAAAGTGTTTGATGAAATGCATCAATGGTTGTAGCTTCCATGCATGCAAGGTGTTTGATGAAATGCATCAACGACTATAGCTTGCATGCATGCAAAGTGTTTGATGAAATAAATCAATGGTTGTAGCTTGCATGCATGCTAAGTGTTTAATGAAATGTCACAATAGTTGTAGTTTTCATGTTGTGCCTCTACTCTTGATTTGAAAATCCAAGTTTTGTCCATGTATGTTTATGATAAATTTAATAACTTTTGGAATTACACTTTTGAATTAAAGCTTTAAGTTGTCATTTTTGTTTATAATTATAATTGTAATTATTTTACATGTATAACTATAAGTGAGTTAGTTTAAGTACATATATGTAAAAAAAAAGGGGGTCCTAGATTGAGTTTAGTTTATTTATATCAGGATGGTAGATAAGGTGGGACCTTACATATGGTATCATAGTCGGTTTAAAATCTAGGACCAATGGCTTACACACTAATGTTTATGTGGTAATTATTTATTAAGAATTGAAATTTTGAGAACTAATATTTGAATCTTACTTGATCATGTAATCATGGTGAGAGTTACAAGAGAGAGGAGGTAACCTTTACCTCCACGTTCTCAAGCTGATGATTATGAACGTATATCCATCGGAGAAGTAAGGGATATGATGCTATCCTTTCAAAGGATGACAAAAACTTTGATAAATAGAATTAGAGGAAATCCTTCAATGCGTGGCTCTTCCTCGCAACCTGAAAGACAATAAGTACCATCTGATGGAGATGTACATAGAGAGTTGGAAAATTTCAAGATACCTATATTTAAAGGTACCACAGAAGGGGAGGTAGAAGAAGCTTGGTTGGAAAACATGTGCCTATGTTTTGAGTTGCAAAGTTATTCTAGTAAAAACAAATCCAAGTTGGTTGTATACCAACTTAAGGAGACTGCATTATTATGGTGGAGAAATTTAGAGTCGCAATTGGGATGTTCTATCTCTACCTTGACTTGGGAACAATTTGAAGATGAGTTCCAAAAGAAATACCTTTCAACAAAATTCTTGGTGTTGTCACATAAAATTACAAGGGTCAAAAATATTTTCAGTTTTGATTTTGAGTCATAGGTTTTCATTAAGTTTTAGATTTTTATGTCCCTTTTCCATAGTCATTTTTCAATTTTTGATGTAAATAAGATAAGGTTAGTTTTGGTTTTGGTCTAGAGTCATTGGGTTATGCCTTTTTATCATAACAAGTCAGATAAAGCCTTCATGAGTCACATCTTTTAAATTCTCCATCATCACCCTGACATGTCACCTCCTCCATGTTGTATGCAGACCCCTCCTTTTGTCACCTTTACCCGTTTAGTTGTCTTTTCAGTCTTGATCTGTATGCTTCCAACTCACTAGGAGAGTTTGTAGCACATTCAAAGGTAAACCATGCATTCATTGCCATCATTTCATTTATGGAGTGTGTCAAAGAAGATCTCTTTGTTTTCAGAGATAATATTTTTAAAAAATGTCCATGGATTATGTCATAAAGGATTCTAACTGTTTTCTCCAAGTGTGAAAATCGTATTTGAGCTTGATACTGCGAAATTGGTGTTGCAAAAAGGCGTTATGAACTCGGCGCTGCGAACTAGCTATAGATGAAAGTTGAAGTTTGAACAAATTTCAAGTGCCCCTGTGAAAATTCAAAGATACCAGCTTTCAACTCAAGGCCACCAACTACTCCATGAGAATTTTCACCTTATTTGAAGGTTGGGAAAGGGCTTGTTGGTTGTTTTTCCTTTTGGGTGTTGCGAACTAGTGACATGCACTGTGAACTATCTCATTTACCTATTGACAAGTTTCAAAATCCATTTTCATGTGCTCTAAACCTTGCTCATTAACCATAAGTATCCCTGGGCTTAGGCCACCTTTCCCACTAATTTATTTCACCTGATTTTCTCATCTTTCCCAAGCGTTGAAAAAACCCTGCCCTGGTGCTACGAGCTATGTGAAACAAACCCAACACTGTGAACCCTCTGTTCCAACACATTTTACAATACTTGTCTTCTGCAAGCACAACCAACTTAGTTACACTCCTATCTAGTCTGCATTGTAAAACTAGTCACCTATGGAAGCCAATCTAAATTTTGCAAAAGAGTAGTGATGTTATGAACAAGTCCGATGTTGATAAAACCTGTTTTTCAAAGATCTATTCTAATATCCCTTCATGATAATTTTTAGTAGTCTTTCCCCTTGTCTTCTTGATTGAAAAATACCTTGTCTTATTCCTGGAGGTCAAATGAGATGATAAGTACATAAGTTTTACATAGAAATATCCCATTCGGAAAGTCTTTCCATTAAAACCCTAATCCTTTATTTCCCTTGTTTCACCTCTAGCAACCATTAAATCCTGTGATAAGGTTTTCGTGAAACAAAATTAATGGATAGTCCGCAACAAAGGAAGGCTCACAAAGGAGGGGGATTTGTGAGAACATATCCCTACGATATGAAACTTTTTTATTATGAACCCTTGATCATGGAAGTTTTCCAAACAGTAGGTTGCATTATTTTTTGTCAGAAAATGCAGAGAGGGAACCCATAGGTGGCTAGGGAGTTTTAAATTAACTTCGATGGGACCAAAAATAAGGTTGGGATATTGGAGTTTTAGGTGTCCGAATTTTCCATCTCAGCAACAACTAAGATACCTAACACTGGTGAGAGATGGTTCAATTCCATGACCCTAAATGTTACTTTCTCCAAGGAATTCCTCAAACCAGAATACCAAGGGGACAATTTGTCAAAGGGAGTGTCCATAAATCATATGTTGGAGGGCTTTGATAAGATCTTGAAGGTGATTCAAATATATTTCACCTGTGAAGGGAGATTTAAAATGATATATCAATACCATATAAGGCTACTACTACACTTCACAGGCCTTATAAAAATGTTGGTGATGGAGGAATTGAGAAAGAAAAACATTGATTGGGAAGCATTCATTACTTCTTCACACTTCTAGCTAAATGTTGCTCCCACTCCACAGTATAAAATTCAAAGCCCTCTTCATATTGAAAAGACTATATATTCATAAATGAAAAAGAAAATAAATAGCACTAAGAATGTTATAGATGATAAATCAACAAAGGATCATGAAGGATGAGGACCTTCACAGTATTCACAGAGAGAAGCTCCACCTATGCTAGATCTTAGTTTAGTAGAAGTTCCTTCAACTAAAGCAACGTGTTTGAGAGGAAGGTAATTGTTGTTCCCTTCACCCTGTGTTGTAGAAAAAGTTAGGTCCAAGAGACCCTTTACTAGAGCAACAACTAAACATGAAATCCATGTGAAGGAAGATACATTAGGAGTTTCAATCCAAAAGAAAGGTAAATCCATAGTTGTTGAACATCCTGTTGAAATTATTGACATCACTACTCCTCAAGACGAGAGAAATCCCACTTTTAAGAGACACATAATATAACTTAAAGAGGCAAGGGACAAAGTTTATGAATTGAAGAAGGAGGAGTAGGTTTCAGAGAGGAAACTAAAGGGACTAATGGACATGTATCATGAAACTATTGACAAAGCCATATTTATAGCCAAAAGGTTCCTGCCACTCCACAAGGAGCTCAAAAACCTCTACAGATATAACAAATCTCACTAGGCACAAATTATAGAACTAAAGGTAGAGCTATTGTTAGAATATCAACTATTCTCATTTAACCATAGACAATATAGAAATATTGTCACCCAACCATAGGCACTAATGCCACCCTCGAGCACCTTGACCTTGATAGAGAGAAGAATTCTGGTACAAAAGCAATAGCCAACCAAGGCTAATGCTCTGAGAAAAGATAACCAAAATTGATTAGAGAGTTCAACCCAGAGAAACCGAAAATGCAAATTTCAGAACTGCGGTAGCAGCTACTCCCCAGACTTGCGCACTACTGGCGTTCTACAGTGCGCACAAGTGTATTTCTGCAATTTTGAGAATTCTGGCTAAAATGAAGACTGGCCTCCTATATTTATACTGCTTCTGCCAGACTATCTAAGCCGACTTCTCTTTCTGGGTTCCAAATACTTAGTATATAATATTTTCTTTAGCCGACTTCTCTTCTAGGGTTATATCCAAATCTTTTCTTGCTTCTGGAATATTCTAATCTTGTCAAAGGTCACAAATGGAGGTTAATACCTCCCGCATCTACCATAATATCAACACTCCCTTCTAGCTAGGGAGGTATAACAGGTAATGGTCTTGAGCACAAACAGACCATTCAACCGGTACCATAATTATATCCACACAAGCTATCTCATGATCAAATCATGAGCATCATCATCATTATCCAACTAGATAATCTTCATGACAATTAGTACAATACCATCTAATATAACACGACTGTCTCTATCCATAGTAGTACACAACTACTCAATTAGTGACACAATCACAATCAGTGGAACATATCCACCATGGTAGCATACATATACTGTCTATAGACATACAGTCTCCATAGAGATCATATCATCTGATATCAACCTGCACAGAAAAATAATATCATGATATAGACTGAGTCATCTGGACCATTCTTCCACTCACATTTGTAAGATCTGGAAGAGAATTTTCCCTCAGAAGGTAAAATATCAACCATGGGCTATTTGGACTATTCTTCCCAAGCATGGAAGAATAATTGTCCTCGATTTCTGAGCCTGGACCATTCACCTATCTGGGTCATTCCTTCGGCACTAAACAAAGTGCAACCTGGAGAGAATGAGTCTGCCCTAGGGAATGCATGTCCTTGATTGCTAAACCTAGACCATTCACCTAACTGGGCCATTCCTCCAGCATTAAACAAAGTGCAACCTGGAGAGACTGAGTCTTCCCTAGGGAATGACTGTTTGGACCATTTCCTAAGGAAATGATTTTCCTGCACCAACCTCCAAAACATACCATTCTTTGAAATTGCTCACAACTGTGAACTTCGAAAGAATGATTGTCTGATGACATGGAACATTCTACTTGACCACTACTGAGAGTGATTGTCAAGAAGAAAGACAGTCCTAGACCATTCCCCCACACTGGACACAAGGGGAATCAATGTCTATGGTACATCAACAATCTATCAAACCATTTTCATTACAAAAATGATCATTCAATCTGGACCATTTTCCAAACTGGAAGATGTTTGTCCGTCAGAAATCTCAAACCACTTTCTGAACTGGAAAGGAGATGCCCATCTTGGACCATTTTCCAAGTTGGAAAATGACTGTCCATAAATCAATGATATATCATTGCTCCCTCCCAACCTGGAGAGACATTTCTTCCCTTTCAGCTGAGGGAGTTATTTCCACAATCCCCAACTTGTCTCGTAAGTATGAAAACTTTATTCTGGATAGAGGCTTTGTCAAGACATATGTTGTTTGCTCATCTGTGGGGATATATTGGAGCTTCACTTCTCCTTCCTGGACTTTATCTCAAATAAAGTGGTATTTTATCTCAATGTGTTTTGATTGTTCGTGAAACACTGTGTGTTCTGATAGCCTTATACAACTTTGATTTTCACAGTGTATTATGGTTGAATTTGGAACCTAGTCAAATAATCTAGAAATCAACTTTCTCAGCTATACTGCTTCTATACATGCCTCACATGCTGCGATATATTCTACTTCTATTGTGATGAGTGCAATAGAATTATGGTTCTTTCTTCCCCAAGATATCATAGTGGATCCCAAGATGAAACACATCCTTGAAGTACTTCTTCTGTCTTCTGCACTTCCTGCCCAATTTGAATCTGTGAATCCATGAAGTTGTATATCATTGGATGCGGTATATCTTAAACCATAGTTTGGTGTCCCATGAATATATCTTAGAACATGCTTTGAAGCTATCCAATGCTCATGTTTGGGTTCCACCTAGAAATAGCTTAGTGTGTTTACGACAAAGCAAATATTTGGTCGAGTATTTACTAAATACATCACTGACCCAATCAATTGTCGATATAGGGATGGGTCTACTGGATTGGAATCTAAATATCTTACTTTTCTTATATATGTGGTCATGGGAGTGTCCATGGATTTGAAATCCATCATTCCAAACTTCTGAAGAATCTTCACTGCATACTTTCCTTGTCCAAGGAATACTTCACCATGCTTCTATCATACTTCTAGTCCCAAGTAATAATGCATGAGACCAAGATCTTTCATATCGAACTCAGAAGCTAGTTCCTTTTGACACTGGATCATGAGGCTCTTCACCTGTCAAGAATAAATCAGTAACATATAGTAGTAGAATCATAGGTGCATTGCAGGGGTGATTTTAAGAACCCCCCCTAAATTTATATGTATAATAAATGGGTGAATCCCCATGATACATAGGAAAAATTGAAGGCTATTTTATCAATAATATAAAATGTATATA
>JZKD02S2375694.1:14928-30024 GCA_000966675.3 Picea glauca | reverse complement strand
TCCTTATGCATCCCTCACAACAATCCTCGTGCAACTCTATTCCTGTAGTTATTGTACCAACCCCCTCCTCTTATTTTTAGAGGCTCCTAGGTACTGTAGCAACCTTTTATTCTTAGTTAGAGACACTTAGGAACCTGTGGCTTCTTCCCCTTAGCAGGACAAGCCTCTTAGGGCACCTACAATTTCCCTTTTCCTTTCCCAAGGGGTCCCTAAATCTCATTTGTTGTCCTCTTTGTTGAGATGATCCCTCTCCTTGCCATCGTTTCCTTACATCACTAGGCCAAGCCACCTCCTCTGCTAGGGGATCCCTTTCTAGGACTTGAAAAAATGTTCTCATGGGATGTGGAAGCCCTCAATACCTGCAATTTCCACCTTCCTCTAGGTTAAACCCTCCATAGAAAATAAACTACCCAAAAACAAAGAAAAACATCAACAAAACTGAGGCCTAAAGGTCGTTCTTTCACAAATCCATTAATACCACACAAATTGATCATTTCCTAAATATGGGGATGCAATACATACCTTTTGTAATCTTGGTGTTTGGTTTAGATCAAAGAATTTCTCCATATGGAATATCCATGTTATAGGATCTTTACCATCAAACTTCCTCATATAGATATTTGGAATGAAGTAGATCCTCGACGTTGCATTGAAACCTTGATGATGTGGAACTTGAATTAATGAATGATTCTAAAATTTAGTATTTTTAGTCCCTAATGAATATAAAATACTCCCCATATGTGATTGAGTCTCAACACCATTTTTCTCCTTATTTTCATGATTTCTTTGGATCTCCATATCTCCTTTAGGGAGTCTCTCATCTAGAGCATGCAAGATCATGGAAGACATGGAATTTTGCAATTATGACATGTTATTTTTCATATTACTTTCCATCTCATTCCTATTTTCATCCATCTTCTTTTCCATATCTTTCCTATTTTTATCCATCTTATTTTCCACCTCATCCATCTTCTTTTCCACCTTTCCAATTTGGTAAAAAATCCTCTTTTTTCTTATTGAGTCCTAGTTGAGCTCTCAGGGGTTTAATCAGTGAAATGAATTTTGGAAGAACCTTTGGAGCCATGTGAGAAAAAAAAATTTCTCCCATTTTTCCTCTTTATCACAAATTTTGAATCATCGAAAATAAATCTTCCAATCAAAAGTTATGCCAATTATAAGTTATGCACCTTTCAACCCTTAATTTGGAGTATGTTTGAATCGTTGACCTCTGTCTTGATATATCTTTGGAATTTGAACCCTTATGAGTCTGAAATTTCATCCTATAGTACTCTGATACAACTCCTTAAACTCCTGAAAATTTCACTGTCTAAACCTCATTGATAAGAAGTTACAACAAAAATACCAAAATTTCTTGTTTAAGACTAATTTCAGGATTAGTAAACAATCCCAACTTCCATGAGATATATCTCACAAATTATAATGATTCAAAATCTGAAAATTTTGTCACATATAATATGATCCAATGCCTTAAAATGATAAAAGTCAATAAATATAGTCCACTTCAAGGGGGAAACCTCCTTTTACAATATATCGAATGTACAAGATGAGATATGATGATCCTCAGACTAGGTCTCCTATATATATATATATATGATACAAAGGGTAAATTATGATGAAAGGCTGCAACAAAGGATTCTAGCCAACCTACACATATAACACGAGAAATATAATAATTCAATATCTAGGGCTTAGTAACGAGTTTTATACATAACATGGGGCTTTGTCTAGGGATTAACAAGGAATTCCTTCCTCTTCCCTTCAACGAGTACAAAGGAAGCTATAACATTTCTTTGAGACTCTTTGGAAGATATTCAATGGAAACCCAATAAATGGCTATACTTTCCAAAACAAATTTAATTAAAACTAACCTTCCTCCCCACAAAAGGCACCTATGACACCAACACATAGTTCTCGATTCAATTTTTTTTAATAACCACCTTTGATTATGAGTTTCCATGAAAACTTTGAATTTCTTTACCTTCATTATGAATGCTTCCAACTACAAATTTGAGCCTATTATCTATTGTGCATAACATGAGTCTACATTGCTAATCTATGCTCTCAATGTTTCCTCCACACTTCCCATTTATGGAAATAAAAAGATAGTGTCCTAGACTTCACCCTCATAACACTTGTACGTGTTAGACAATTGTTTGTCATTGATGTTGTTGGATAGTTGATTGTCATTAATGTCAACAATTGTGATGGGTGTATTTGGAGAATTCTCCGAAGTGGTCCCCTTATGGAATAGCTCTAAGCATGGCCATTATGGGAAAATGCTTTGAAGAAGTCTAAAAGAAACCCAAAGGTGTGGTCATGAGGCACGAAGTTGAATAAGGAATTTTAGGTTGAAGAATACTTGAAGTGTATTCAAAACCCTCATAGATGGATAGTCCCCACCATGCCATTTCCAATGGTAGGTGGTATGCCACGTGGTTCCTCATGATTGAGGAGTTATGCCCTCTTGAAGTTGGAAGCCCCGAAGAATGGTTAAGAAAACCCCAAACCATTACAAGTCGTAATTAAAGGGTAAAGTGGTTGTAACAAGAAAGTAAAGTTTGATACTAGAATTAAGGAAAGAAGTTACTTTGTAAAAGTATAAATACAGCACAAGAATTCACTCATAAGGACACACAAGTTCAATGATTATCTCTCTTTCAAGTGATCTTTTGGTAAATATTTTTGTAGCATTTTTGAAGTAGCGAAGTTTTGGTAGTGAATTTTTGGCAGCGAAATTTTGGTAGAGAATTTTTGGCCACAAAGTTTTGGTTGCAAAGTTTTGGTAGCCCAAACTTTTGGTAACAAAGGTTTGGCTATGAAATTTTGGTAGAAAAGTTCTGGCCGCAAAGTTTTGGTAGTGAAGTTTGAGAAAAGGTATGTCTTTTATGTGTTAGTTTGAGGCTTGTTTCATGGATGATATGGAACATGTTCAAGGCATGTCTTGGAGGCCATTTTTGGTGCATGGTTTCATATGGTTGAAGTTCATATCTTGGAAATATTGATACCTTCTTGATACACACTCTTGGTATTTAGTTTATGGATGTTATGGTTCATTATTACAGTCACATCTTAGTGATATTGGCATATATTGGAGGCATATACTTGATATATGATCTTGGTTGTTATGATGCATGCTTGAGGCATATTGTTGATACATTGGCACATCTTGGATACATGGTATGTGATTGATGTACATGTTATTGTACATGGTTGATGGTTGATGTACACGGCATTGTACATGGTTGATGGTTGATGTTCATGGTTGATGTACATGGTTTGGTGATGTTTTTGGTATCCATGTGAGTGGATCTGGTTATAGTTGGTTGTTGATGGTATATCAATGGCATAGACATTGACGGTGACAGAGATAGTGATAGGTTGGATGATTGGTTGATCATCAAGAGTAGGTTGATGTGATAGAGTGAAAGTGATTGGTTAACGTGACAATGACAATGGCAGGTTTATGTAACAATGACAGTATCAGGTTGGTTGATGATAGTGGAATTTATAGGTTGATTAGTGGTAGTTATAGTTTGAGTCTACACTTATAATTCAGGGTGGCAGGACGAGGCAAGGAAAGGGGGTTCTAGCCTCCTTTTGGTTGGTGCCGAAGAATTCAGAGAGTTGTATMTTCCTTCAAGTTGGTGCCTACAAATTAGGGAGTCGTAGCCTCCTTTCGATTGGTACCGAAGAACTCAGGAAGTTGGAGCTTCCTTCAGTTTGGTGCCTATAAATCAAGGGGTCGTAGCCTCCTTTCAATTGGTGCCGGAGAATTTAGGGAGTTGTAGCTTCCTTTATGTTGGTTTCTGTAAATCATGGGGTTGGTTCCTCCTTCTAATTGGTGTTGGAGAATTTGGAAGTTGGTAATTCCTATGAATGTATTATTGGTATATATAAGAAATCATTCGGTGGTTTTCTCCTGTTTGGGTTTCCACATAAATTCTAGTGTATTGTGTATCTGTGGTTCTTTATTATGCACTGATAAATGATATTGTTTATGATGCAATGATATATTGAATGCATAAGTGATAAATATTGAATATCGTTTATAAAGTTGAAGTTTATATATACTATGATTGAAAGTGGCAAAAAGTGCTCATATTGATTCACCCTCCCCCTGTTAGTATTCCAACAATTGGTATCAGAGAAGGTCCTTCAAGAAATCAGTCTAACCATTGGAAGGTAGATCATGTATATCATGGCTAATAGATCAGAGCTAATGGAATACTATGGTTTAATGGTAAGAATGGTCTAAGCTATGAGATATGGAGAAACATGATGAAATTTTTTTTACAATTATGGGGGTTTGATGTTTGGCAATCAGTTGTTACATGATACAGTGGTTCAAAGAAATTGAAGACTGTATCCAAGAAGGAACTGAAAAAAAAACAAAAAAATGGCAATGTATTTCATCTTGGAAGGATTATTTGATTCAGTTAAAGACAAAGTGGGATAGTTCTCATCATCCAAATAAATTTGGGATAAGCTACATAATCTATACTTTAAGGAATCCCATTCTATCATAGAGCCATATCATACCAATCAGAACAAACAAGATACAGTGACAGAATGAGAAGAAAGATGCTCATTGTGTCATACATATTCAGAAGAAGAAGATTGTGAAGAAGGCATAATGGATTTTGAGGTTGAATTAATCAGTGCTTTGAGTGAGCTAAGAAAATAATGGAGGGAAAAAAAGTTACTCAAGGAAGAATTGAGCATGCTAAAGGAAGGTACTGGAGAAATTAGGTAGGTTGTCATGAATCTAAGAGCTCAACTAGACAAAGCCAAAATGATTGAAGAAACTCTCAAGGATCAGTTGAAAGAGAAGCAATTTTTAGAAGTCAAAGTAGTATCACACAGACAGGAAGCAGAGAAGAGAGAATAATTTTTTACAAATCATCTTAAGGAAAGATATGAGGACTTAAACAAGCTTGAAGAAAAATTTGGTCAACAAGAAAGAATACTTGAAGAATAAATCATTTCTATGAAGGCCCAACTTGAAGAAGAAAAGATAAAGGAATAAGTCATGAAGATCTAGATGATGAAGAAAGAAGAATATTGTGAGAAGCTTGAAGAAGAAGTTATCACATTAAGAATAAAAATTTTCAAGCTCAACAAGAACATTTAAGAGAGAGAAATCTCTACATCATCATAAAATAAAGTTGAAGGGAAGAGTTACAATTTACTAGAAAGGAAGAATGAAGAGACTACTAAGAGTTATGAAAAAGTTATCAAAGTCTCTATCAAGAAGGAAGAATGAAATCCCTCAAAGGAAAACATTATGGAAATGAAGAAGACTCAATAAGAGGATTACAAAAGAGATATATATCAAAGAAGACCTTCCACTTTTATGTATCAAATAAGTTTCAAGCATTATGAAGGAAACAACAGAAGAGAAGATCGTGATCATCCAAGGCATGAGTTCAGAAGAACCACAACACAAAGAATATCATTCACTCCCATGTATGAAATTTTCTTTTATGGTCATTGTTTTACTTGTACTAACTTTGGACATAAATATGTAGATTGCAGGGCATATAGAAGAAATGATTATATGGCTCCACACAATATTGAATGTTACAAATTCCACAACTATGGACACATAGCTCCTGATTGTAGAAGCATGATGGATACTTCTATGAAAGAGAACATTGATATCATATATAAGAATATTTGGAAAAGAAAGAAAGAACAGGTAAGGGAAGAACAAATGAAGGAAGAACACCAAGAATTCATACTCTCAGGATTTGCAGCAGCACAAGATCATGATGAATTTATAGATAAAGAGGAAGATGTCAAAAATTAGGAAGATTATGAAGAGAAATATTACTTTGCATTAGGGTGTCTTCCTCCACCTTTCTAAGCCATCCAGCTTGGAGAATCATAATAAATATGAATATTGAACCTGGGGAGTCCAAGCAACAACTCTATAGATCATAGAACTATCTTTCGAGCAATCTGAAGTATTTGCAGTTTTTGGACAGGCAGTTTCAGAGTGGTACGATGACACAAGTGAAAAATGTCTTGTGATTAAAGAGAAGTTTCTAGAACACATTCCCATGTAGGTATCAGCTGATAGTAACAAATAATATCATTGGTACACTTTTCAGACAGAGATTCATTATATAGATGATTCCAAAAATGCATTTAGATAGGGACATATTCAATACATATTGTTGCAAGCATGTAGAGTCTGATTTGAAAAATTGAGAAGACAATTTGAGAAGCTGAAATATGTTGTAATCAATAGATGGGTCAGAATTGTATTCAGAAGAGTAGAAGAGTCATGGAAATTTTATAACATATGGATAGAGATGGATTCATGAGATATTTAGTAGAGAGTACAAAATACATGAATCAAACAAGATATATGATAATGGAAAAAAAAATAGTAATAGTGGAATCAATATTAATGGACAAGTGGAATTGGGAGGGAAAGCAATGAAAGGAACAAGAATATAGGGAAAGAGAAACCATCAACAGAAGCTATATCTTCATAAGGGAATTTTTGAACAATGTAGTCATTAATTTGAACTTGACAAGCCATGAAGATTTGAATTCAAGTAACTTTTAATTCTTTTTATATATGTCAATGAACTACAAGAGTAAGCACCAATGGACAAAGAGCACCGAAAGAGAGGAAATGAAGTATGTACAAAAATCCCGCATTGATCTACACAACATCTAACATATAAGTCAAGAGAGAGAAATTGTTAGAGAAAGAGATCAGGAAAGAAATACCAGAATCATGTAGATAGGGGGAGCGCATCCAATCAGAGAGAGATTATTTAGAGGAGACATATTCACAGGGGCATTTACCCTTTTACCCATGATGTCAAAGGAGGAGAAAGAGAAATATTAGAAGCAGGAAGACATGGGGATCATCCCCAAAGGGGTATACCCTTTTCCATTGATGTCAAAGAGGGAGAGAAAGATCATGAGCATTGGTCACAGGTGGAATATGAATGTTGCCATCAATGCCAAAGGGGGATATTATTGAAAAGTTGGTTGTCATTGATGTTGTTGGACAATTGATTGTCATTGATGTTAACAAGTAATGGTTGTCATTGATATCAACAGATGTGATGGGTGTATCTGGAGAAGTATCCAAAGTGGTCCCCTTATGGCGTAGCTCTAAGAATGGATCTCATGGGAAGACACTTTGAAGAAGTCTACAAGAAACCTAAAGGTGTGGTCATGAGGATTGAAGTTGACTAAGGAAGTTGATGTTGAATAATAATTCATGTGTGTTGTCGTCCTTATACACACTTGCAAACGTGAGCTAAGTCTAGCTCACTTAGTGTGTCCTTGGAGACACAATGCCTAGGTTCACAACCCATGTTGTCACTTTGACTGAAACCTCTTCCGTATAGGCTTACTCCTAGGGAAGCCAAAGGGGGTAGACCTTAGTTACTAGATGTGTTAAAGTTAAGTTCTAGGAGTTAGTTTTAATTCTTTACAAGGTTTGGGGGATTCTAATCCTAATATGCTAAGGCAACAATGCAAGATGCAAGGGTTAGCATGTAAAGCAAACCGATCCCAAGGTAACTGACCTAGACATGACTCATGCAAACCTATTAAATTATTAACCCATGCAAGGATGCGGAAATTCCAATTACAAAAAGAAGTGTTGGGGCCAAACAATGCCCTGTAGAACCAAAATATTCGACAAATTTGCATCTGATGATGCATCTCTTCATGGCACACGAGTTGACCACCGGTGCTAAATGGGAGGTCAACATTTGGCTCCACATGGGGATGTGTGTTCGATCTTCTCACTCAAGATGGAGAGCATACGAGAATCCAGTACCTACAAAATAGAGTGCTCACCAATAACCAACATAAGAATACATATATACATGATTAAATCAATAAATGTTATATACAACATCTACATAATGAAATATCCTAAGTACACACCAATATTTACAACAAATGAAATCTATGGTACCGATTTTTTTTTTCTAAGTACATATTGACATAATAGATTGAAATAATACAAAATTAAAATACAAGGAAAGGTTAGAGATACGTTACAACCACCCTTGCAATGGGTGAAATGATGCCACAAGTGTCTGAAGCATCCTTGTCCGGGATGACTCACAGAAGACCCCTTCCCAAGTTTTATCAACTTGGAACTTTTTGTGAGGAAGAACTAGCTAAGTACCATGCTCCTTCCTTCCTTCAACCAAACATTGGAATATGACAAGCCATGTAAACTCTGAATACTTTGTTGCTCATGACTGTTAAGGTGCGAGGCCAACCAATAATCATAATGATATGACATTGATAAACTGAATTTTCCTCCCACTTCCACATAATTCTGCGTTAACTCACCTTCTAGTTTAGAGGTTGAAAAAGAACATACCACAGGAACCATCATACTTTTTTCCTCAAGATTTTCAAAGTTATCCTTCAAAAATATTGTTTCCTTGGGAGGAGGGTGGGGACTTGAATCATCTAAATATTCAACACTTTCCGATTCAAATTCCTTTACCTCCTCAAAATAGATGACTGGCTCATCCATGGATTCATCCGGAATTTCCCCATGAACTTCCTCATCTTTTTCACTGTCAAGCTCAAGTTCAAGGGGGTCTGGATATTCAATATAAGCTTCTGTAAAATCATCTTCGATGGTCTCAAACTGATCTTCCAAGGCTATAAATTGTCCATTCATGGTTTCACACTATTCTTCTTGGGGAAGTTTCATGTTCTGAATTTCTTCATTAAGCTCCTCAATGGGATTTGGTGGAGCATCTATCTTTATACCTGAACTAGTTGTTTCAATAGCTAGAAGATTTTTCCTCCTCCATGTTTCCATAAAATCATCAACTAATTCATTGTAAAATTCATTCTGATCATGCCCAAACCTTTCCAAAAATGCATGCAACAAATCTTGTATGGTCTTGAACCTCTTAGTAGGTGAATCATGAAACCAATTGTAAGACCACTCACCAGCAAGAGTCAGAACAAACAATTCTATTAACAAATCCTCATAAATAGGTGGATCACACCATTTCTCGATACATCATGTGAAGGCCCCGAGGTGGGTACTAGCATCATCATGATTATTATAGTCAAGAATGTTATCATCGACATCTTCAGATATATCATGAGGGTAACCAAAAAATCCTGAGAAATCAATAGGACTGTAAAAATCATCCATTTCTAACTAGATCACTAAACAAAGGTCCTAAGAAAAAGACTAGGACCCAAGATTACCAAGGATCCAACAAGAAGAAGGACTAGCTAACTTCACCCACAAACTCTTCCAAGTTCAAGGATGAAGAAAAATAAGCTGTGAGTTTCTTCTCGAAGAAAACTTTGTCAATTTATTTTAAAGTGGAGTCGCCAGATGACCAAGTTTATTTCAGACAAACAAGAGCATCAAACAAAGCAAAAACAAGGAAAACAAAAGTTAATTTGTTAAGTTTGGAACAAGAATTGGATATCAGTGAGTGCTTCTTCTCCAAGAATTTCAAGCATCCAACAAGGATTTCTCCTTGCAGTATNTCCACAAAGTACTTGATGAAAGATTTACAAATAAAGAACATCTAAGATACAACAAGCAACCTAACCACGTTTTACTTATATGTGTGCAAGATATCAAAGACAAAAGCATCACATCACATCACCACATTTATGAAATCATCATCAACACATTCCAAATATTTAGAAGATTTAAGCACAATTGTTATAAAGATTATTGAAGATGATCTACACTCTTAGTTGTTAAACCCACAGGTAGTTTAATAGATTTGGTCTAGGGTTTAGTTATTAGGATTTCTTAAGATTTATCAAAATTTATTAAATCTTTCACCAAAGCCTCCTCCTCCTATTGCCAAATAACTTTTGGATGCTCAATAAGTGTTGCCACCCTAGCTTCACAAGTTAGCCCAAAACAAGAGTACTTCCCGGAGAGGACACACACCTGGTGCGCCACGGGGCAGTACCCTACCACTACCCTTCGTTGTTTTCCTCAAGCCCCATTTTAGATGGTGAATATGGTGATATAAGGTACCCTAAATAGTCTATTAAGTATAGATATTGATTAGGTAGACTTTTAGGTGATTATTAGAGTGTTTTGAAGATTTTAAGATACTTTAAAATTGCGATTTAGTGATATGGACGAAATTGTTATTATCTTTTAAGTGTGTTGCTTCAAGCTTATGCAATTCAAGTATATCAACACATGTAAAGAAAATAAGAGTGCTGAAAAAGAAAGATATAAGAATATCACATGTACTTAAAGAGCTTGCTATGAAAGAAAAGCACTAGGGCAAGAACAACTTGCATTCAAGAGATTGAAAAAAAATTTAGTGTGTGTTTGCCTTATTAACCATTCAATAACATTCAAGCCAAAGAAAGTGGCTTCCAATAGATGTAAGCAATAAGAGAATAGACCAATTACTTGTCAAACACTTAGATTCTAAGCATTTAATATTTAAACAATGTGCATGAGAGAGAAAGAAAATAGACTTGAAAATGAACTAAGCAAGATGATAGATCTAGTTAGATTATTTAAGTGTTTCCCAATAGGCTTAAGATTATGATGTAGATCTAATACATAAGATATTATATCATTGAACCATAGATCACATTAATCACATCAACACTTAGCCTTACCTATTGCGGTATTCCTCTCTCAACTAGGTAGGTATTATTATAGGTTTGCTTAGTTAGGTTAATTTCTTTTGATATTTAGAGATTAGGGAAAACAAGAAAAGATTAAGAGAGAGAAGAAACTAAGCAAGTAAAATATCAAGAAAGAAAGCAAGAAAAAGACAAATATACCCCACGTCCTAGGTTGAGAAGGTGCCCCTCGCCTTCTAAACCTCACGTCCTAGCTAGAAGGAAAAGAAAAAAATGCTAAGAAATGAAACCCTAGCTAGATCTATTCTGCCCAACAAGCTCATACAAAGAGGGAGGCCATACCACTCCTTCCTCTATAGGTGTGAACCACTAACAAGCAAGAGAAAGAGGCAAAACGTACCAAAATGAAGAAAAATGAAAGGTAGGGTTGAGAGATAGCTATCAAACCCCTTGGAGGGCCTTCTAGTGTTGTGTGGATGTCCTTTGGCCAGCCAATACTCCTCTCAATCAGATCTGAAACTTACAAAACCAACAAGCTATGCTTGGTAGAAGGGCTACACACAACCAAGAAAAATTAAGGAAAAACCCTTGCCTTTTAGGGCAAGAACTTTCCACAAGGACAAAGAGTATATGTGATATAAATGACCTATCTAAACATGTTATGCTAGCTGAAAAATGGATATGTATGAACAACAAAATAGATGAAGAGTAAAGGTTATAGAAATGGAGTGTATGAGTGCTTCAAGAGACCCTTCTCCTTGAAGGAGTTCCCAATGAAACCGTTGAAGTATAAATCTGCAAAACCTCCTTGTGATATGCATACAAGAGATAATGTGTTGATGTATGTAAATAAAATGACACTTCAATCCTATCTAATACATCAAGATAGATAAACCCATAAGCATAAACATTAGTAGATCTACTTAGATAACACTTTACCTAAGATCAAAAGTTGCAATCACCCAAAGAAATTATTACAATATTACCTCATAAGCATAAGAAAACCAAGCACACACATTGCTCCTCTACTTGTCCTCCAAAGTTTTCTCCTTTATATTATTACTTAAGAAAAAAGATCTTGGAGAGAAAACACTCCAAAACCCTAAGAGCATAGAATGGAAAAATGGAATGATGGAGAGAGAGAGAGAGAGATGAAAATCAAGTAGCATAACAATAGCTCAAGATATGGTGAGTTGGGAGAGAGAAATGAGATCTATTTATACTTGGAGAGGCAAACCTACCTCTCTTGGATATATGCGAAGTGTCCACCACCAAGAAAATGAGTAGATCTTAAGGCTAGGGCGCACCACTTAGGGTTTTCACAATAGATCTAGGGTGTAGAAAAATAGAAAAAATAGTTGGGATGAAGCAAAAGATGTGTGAGAGGCATGGGATCCGTGCCAAAGCAAGTGAAAGGTCACAAATAATTTTTAAAAATTATTTGGTTGAGTTCCAAGGAGAGGGAGGGCACACTTCTCTTAAAGGGCACACTTCTTGGGATGAGGTAAAGGGAAAAGAAGGGTGAGAGATGAGTGTGTGAGGTTGGGATCACAAAAAACCATAAGGGAGGTTGTGGGATCCATGCTAGGGCAAGAGAAAAGATCCTTACTTGGGTTTAGTAGAGATAGGTATTTAGGATTTTATAGCTTTTTGGTTTCGATCAAATTCTCCAACAAATTAAAAAATGATTTTTCATTGGAGAGACACGAAGGGGGGCATAACTCTCCTTGGAGGGTTCTCCTCAAGGGGGAAAATCAAGAAAATGGAAGGGAAGAGTGAGGTGGAGGGAGTGGGATCACCTCTAGGGGTGACATGGAGGCTAAATGGAGTGAAAGGTCAAGAGAGGGGGCCACACTCAAGTCACAAAATCAATTAAAAAGGGAAAACGTCAATCCCCCTAGGGGGGCATGATTTTTTAGTGTGGAGGTGGTGTAAGGGGTTAGACAAGGTTGGAAAAGGTTAGGAGGGTCATGTTATGCTTAGGGGGTCTCTCTCTAACCATAATTTCCACTTTTCACATCCTCTAACTCGTTATTACAACTTTTACATTTTACCATGTTTGGACTTTAGCAATTAAAATTGTTGTTTTAGACTGACTGACACTCCAGGTGGCCAAACCCATGACTAAATTCCAAGGACCTATTTTTTACAATTATTGCTCAAAATTAATTAATTAATTAAATAATTAAACCTCCAAACTTAGGGAAAATTAAATAAAAATTAATTAAATAAATAAATAAACTAACTTAGACTCGACGGAATTCCATGAAACTTTCTAAGATGTCTTGCATGGTCATTTACAATGATTCCCTATAATAGTTACCAAAACATAAGCCCACTAGAACGTCGTTCACCACTTCGGAGGAATTATTGCAAGTGTGAGGGAAAAACTCAAGGGAAATCAAGAGGGTTGAAAAGCCCAATTGATACCCGAGGATAAAAAACCCTCGGTGAAAGGAAATCTCCCAGTGAACCGACCCCAAGGTAACTGACCTAGACATGACTCATGCAGACCTATTACATTATTAATCCATGCAGGGGTGCGAAAATTCCAATTACAAAAAGAAGTGTTGGGGCCAAACATTGCCCTGTAGAACCAAAGTCTTCGACAAATTTGCATCTGATGATGCATCTCTTCATGGCACATGAGTTGACCACCGATGCTAAATGGGCGGTCAACAAAGTGTATAAAAAACCATCATAGATGGATATTCCTTGCCATGTTGTTTCCAACGGTAGTGGTGCACCACGTGGTTCCTCATGGTTGAGGATTTAATCCCTCTTGAAGTTGGAAGCCTTGAAGAATGGTTAAGAAGCCCCCAAACAGTTACAAATACTAATTAAAGGGTAAATTGGTTGTAACAAGAAAGTAAAGTTTGATCCTAGAATTAAGGTGTAATACCCATGTTTCCCCCATTTTGTAAATATAACTATAATTGGCCAAGTGACTAATGAAGACTAGATATGTGTGAATGTTTGATTTGATGAACCTTTGTATGAAAGGGTCAATGCATGTATTTTATGTTATTAATAGAAAATGGATAAGTGTTGCATAATTGCTAAAAGGGGGATTTTTCCAAGGTATACCATGGATGTTATGAGAGAGATGGTGAGGGAAACCAAGAATGGTTGAGATGACCCTCACCAAACCAGTACCTACTGGGTGTAATTTCTCAATAGTCCTCTCACCCAGAAATGAATTATCAGTCAAGATGGTAGTTGGAAGGCCCTCCTGGAGAGTTAATGAGGATATGAGGCATGGTACCCATTTGTAAGGCTTCCAAGGTTGATCATGAATTGGGGATCCGGACCCACACAACCTTTTTGAGGAAGGAAAGAAAGGAAGTAATTCAAGGGGGGATGGAGGTAGATCTGTAAGGAAGCAGAGTAGAGAAAACAATCTATAGAAGAGAAGGGAGCGTTGTTCGACTCTAGAGTTGAGAGGAAAATTGAGGAGCAAGCTCAATTTGGCTGTAAGAATCCATTGGTAGGGTTTTCACTACAAGCTGATAAACATGGCTGACAAGTGATTGTGGAAGTATTTGCGCAGACCTCCTTGCTTGGTATAGAGAAAAACCGATTTCCAATTCCCTATGGGAGGAGGAGAGTAACCTTTGTCCCCGACTGTCATTGATCAAGGAGAAATAATCTCTCTCAGAGCATCATGGTCTAGCTCGGGGGTGGCCAATGGTAAATCCATTAGGAGTGGTTGTGCCTATGATTGGGTGGAAACATGCACTCCTTTCAGCAGTTGCTTCACATTTTCCAATTCTGATAAGTATTTTCATACTTTGTGTAATACAATGGATGCAATGATTGAATGTATGTGTTTATGGTTAAGTTTTACAGTGTTTGAACAGTTATTAGAAATGCTCATTTGCTTCTGTAAACTTGTATATTTACATGGCCTTCGATTTACCTTAGTCTAGCCACTAGAGAGTTATGGGATGCGAGTCTGCAAGAGATTCGGGGTAGGATTAACTAAAATGTCTAATTCCTACAAACCTTTTGAGTCTACCTTAGCGGGAATGTCAAGTTCAACTCTGTGGAAGAAGGGTGCTTCCTTCAGACCTTTCAACCATGTGACTGAGGGCTTATACCCATGGCCTTAATCAAGTCTCGGCTAAAATCTAAGTGTAGCCCCTAAACCTCGATATAATCCTATATGACCTAGGGTTGGAAACACCTCGCTAAGCCAAAAAGGAGTGAAGTTGCTTTGGCTTCAGGACTTTAGGACTTATGACTTCCCAATCCTCAAAATAAACCAAATACCGGAGTCACGAATTGATGAGGGTCGTGGATCTGAGAATCTAGTGGAGATCTCTCTCGACCGTTATATCGGACTTAGGGAAGGGGTAGTGCTAAGTACTTCGACGAAGTTCCATTCGGGAGAATAGGGGTGGTCTAGTGCCGAAACTCTCGAATGTCGGAGTCGTGAAGTTAATCTAGACTATTGAGAATAGAGGGACACCTCTCCAC
>JZKD02S2375682.1:394483-404714 GCA_000966675.3 Picea glauca | reverse complement strand
TGATTATATTCATGCATGAGGCCCTGCATAAGAAATCTCTCCTGCATGTCATTCAATGAATCTTGAATACTATGAAAACTATCATTGAGGCCATATGTGAGGCTGGCTGTGAGGCCATGTGTGAGGCTGTTTGTGAGGCTCTGATACCACTTGCAAGATACCAGATATATAAAATATGCAGAACAGAATTGAAATGCTAGAAATAATAGAATATCAGTAAAATATCCAGCATAATCTTCACAATACACAGAAATGATATACAGAATAGCAACAGAAATAACACTTTGAATTAGATAGTAATGTTCACAGGCCTCTTCGAGGGGGCATCCTCCTTTTGAGCTACAGCTCCAAATACAATACTTCTCTTCATGTCTCATTAAATTCCTTGAACCCCTTTTATATAGTGCTACCATCACCTAAGAACATTCTAGAGGAGGAATCTTCTAGAAGTAGAACCTTCTAAGAAGTCCTCTTACATTTATTATATGTAACTACCATAGTGGGCCTTATTTAATAATATAGTGGACCTAGTCCACCTTACATTGACCCCCACTACCTCTCTAGCTACCTTACACCCCTTGAGGGTCCACCACGCGCTCCGGTCGATATTGGTAGCATTCATCGCGAACTTGAGAAGGTCAAATTTCTCGAATTATTTGGTGCCCCAAACAGTGCAGCCGCCGAGGCATGGTTGGAATATGGTGATGTGCTTTGCACTTTGCGACTATACCTCTAAAATGAAGGTCTGCATGGAGGTCTTTCAACTGAAAGGGAGCACTCTTCTAAGGCAGAATATGCTCCTGCCACAATTGAATATGACCATTGAAGACATATCATGGGAATTGTTCGAGGAGCGGTTCCAAGAGAGGTACCTATCAGAGGAATTCATCGAGCGTAAGCTCAATGATTTCAACACCTTACGACAGGGTGGTCATATGGTGCCCGAGTACGAGGCCTGTTTTATGGAGTTTCTTTGGTATGTTTCGCACATTAATATCAACAAACTCAAGGTCAACATGTTCTTGTTTGGCCTTAATGTCAGCATTCATGCAAAGGTTAAGATTCTGATGCCATGAACTATGCATGATGTCATTCAAACGATGCTCATAGCGGAGGAGGATCTTATCAACAGGGGTTAGAGTAGGGCTCTAGTGAGACCAGTAGGGCATGTGTCACTTGGTGTGATACAACATCAGACACCAACTAGAAATACGTCAGGATATCGTGGCTTCTAGAGAGGATCCTCTTTCACTACACCTCGACAACCAGCACCTCAGCAACAAAATATTTACTAGCGACCATGACATTAGAAGCAGTTGTTTAGGCATGTTCATTCAAACAAACTAGGATTCCATGTCAGTGGGTCGTCAACTTCTACTTCAGGTACCAGGAGTATTGGGCCAAAGAAGGGGTGTTGGAGATGTAGGGAGCCACAATACTAGCGCGACTGCCCAGTGGAGAGGACTAGAGTGTTTGGATCAACCGGACCCACTATTGTGGGAGATTTAGGCAAGACCCATCGAATTCATGCAGGGGTGAATAATTTCCAGGAAAATCGTCAGTCGACTGTGCTCGAGACATCAGGTACCATCGTTGACCAGACCCTTAGTATTTTGATAAATCCCGGTGCTACTGAGAGTTTCATTTATGGTGCAGCACTAAAAAGGATTAAGGTAAAGGCAGTTGAACATGAATAGTTTAGCTTTGTAGAGATGGATTCGAGAGACAAACAAAAGGTTGGAGGGAAGGTTACGGGTTGTGCCCTTAACCTGGGAGAGTTTGTCACTAGGGCCAACATGTATGTCACAATCTTAGGATCTTATGACATTGTGATCGGTATGGACTGGTTGGAATCGCATGAGGCGATACTCAACTGTAATATGAAACAATTGAGCTTGGTAGATGATGAGGGACATATATGCGTTATTGTAGGTCGGAACCAGGGAGTTTCCCTGAGGTTCATCTCTTCCTTGCAACTACAGAAGAGCATGTGCAACGGGTGTAATATTTATCTAATCCCTGCGTTAAACGAAAAGGGAGTAACAGAAGGTATAGAACACCTTCCAGTGGTGAGAGAGTTTGTGGATGTCTTCCCGGAGGAGTTACTTGGGATTTTACCGGAGAGGGAATTGGAGTTTACCATAGACCTAAAACCGGGGACTGAACTGATATCTAGAATGCCTTATCAAATGTCAACCACAGAGTTATAGGATTTGAGAATGCAACTGAAGGAGTTACTAGACCTGGGACTTATACGTCCAAGTGTGTCACCGTGGGGTGTGCCTGTTATTTTCATACAAAATCAGCATGGGTCGTGGAGACTCTGCATTGACCACCTTCAATTGAATAAGGAAACGATCAAGAATCAACATCCATTGCCAAGGATTGATGATCTGTTTGGTCAGATGAAGGGTGTGATAGTGTTTTCCAAGATTGACTTGATATCAGGGTATCACCAGTTATGGATCAAGGAGGATGATGTCCCTAAGACTACCTTTAAGATGAGGTTTGGACATTACGAGTTTACTATTTTACCGTTTGGAATAATGAATGCCCCAGGGGTATTTATGAGTTTGATGGACAGGGTGTTCCATGAGTACTTGGACAAGTTCATCCAAGTATTCATTGATGATATTTTGATTTACTCTCGAATGATGGAGGATCATGACGATCACTTGCACTTGGTACTACAGTGTCTGCGAGAGAACAAATTGTATGGGAAATTATCTAAATGCTCGTTTTAACAATCAAAGATTCACTACTTAGGGCATGTCATCTCTGATGAAGGTATCGTCCTGGATCCAGCAAAGGTCAAGGATATTATGGAATGTCATGCACTGATGAATGTACTAGAAGTGCGTATCTTCATGGGTTTAGTAGGATAGTATCGATGGTTCATCGAGGGATTTTTGAAGATAAAAAATCCGATCACGGAATTGCAGAAGAAGAACAAGAAGTTTGTTTGGACTGAGAAATGCATGGAAGCATTTCGGAGGCTCAAAAAGACGTTGACAACAACACCAATACTAAATGTCCCTGACATGGACGCGGACTTCTTGGTATGCACTGACGCATCCAAGGAAGGCTTAGGTGGAGTCTTGATGTAAGATGGTTGAGTGATCGATTACATATCGAGGAAGTTGAGAAGGCATGAGGAGAACTATGCGATGCATGATTTGGAGTTGTTAGCCATTGTATATGCCTTGAGATTTTGGAGACACTACCTTAATGGATGAAAATGTGAACTAAAAATGGACCACTGTGGACTACAACATATCTTTACGTAAAGCTACCTAAACGTGCAACGACGTTGGTCGGAATTGCTTAGCAAGTACGATTTAGAGATCACTTACATAAAAGGAAAAATGAACCAAGTGGAAGATGCATTGAGTTGAAGACCACCCATATTTTCAGTGTTGCCTCTTCAAACGAATCTACGCGAAAAGATTCTAACTTTACAACGCGACGATGACTGGTACAAAGAGGTCAAGGATTTTATTGGACAAAAAACAATGATGGTACCAAGATTTGAAGGATTTATGTTTGACGATGATGGATTATTGATATTTAAAAATCAAATTTACGTACCACCGAACGACAAGTTGAGGGGTTTGATCCTAAATGAGGCTCACAGAGCAGTGTACATGGCTCACCCAGGAGTCACGAAGATGAGGGCATACCTTAAACCCTTATTCTTCTGGAAAGGAATGAAGGCAGACATAGTCAACTATGTGGCCAGATGTCTAGAATGTCAGTAGGTGAAGGCTGAACATAGACATCCAACAAGATTACTACAACCACACGTTATTCCAAAATTGAAATGGGAGGTCATTTCAATGGATTTCATTGTTGGATTTCCACTGACAGCAAGGAGACAGGACTCGATTTTTGTGTTAGTTGACACTTTGACGAAGTGTGCTCATTTTATTCCTGTGCATATGACGTATCAGGAACTTGAAATATCTAGAGTTTTCATCAGTGAGATTGTGAGGCTGCATGGCATGCCTAAGACGATTATATCTGATCGAGGATCGATGTTTACTGAACGGTTTTGGACTAGTTTCCAAGAGGTCTTGGGAACCCAACTTAACTTTAGTATTGCGTATCACTTGAATACAGAGGAGCAGACTGAATGAACAAACCAAGTCTTGGAAGACATGTTGCGCATGTATGTGATGGACCAACATAAGTGCTAGGAAGAATTCTTGCCACTGGTAGAATTCGCATATAACAACAGTTATCAAGGCACCATTAGGATGGTGCCTTTGGAGTTTCTTTATGGGCGACTGTGTCACATGCCTTTGAGTTGGGACTAGCTTGAGGATAGGGTCCTAGTGGGACCAGAAGCGATCCAAGAAATGGAAGATCAAATGAAAACAATAAGATAAAGGATCAAAGAAGCACAGGATCGACAAAAGAGTTATGTCGATGCGCACTGTGTTGACTGTAGTTATGAAGTTTGTGATCGAGACTTCTTGTGGGTAAAAACGCATAAGAGTTCAATCAAGTTTGGAAAGGGTGCTAAACTCTCTCCTAGGTTCATGGGACCTTTTGAGATTGTGGATAAGAAGGGGCCCATGGCCTATCGACTAGCCTTTCCTGATTCTTTGAGGCGTATGAATGATGTTTTTCACGTATCTGTTTTGAGACATTATATTAGTGATCCTACACATGTTATTGACATGAGTTCCTTGGAGGTATCTGACAAGGGTACTCTCATGGCTGAGTCGATCCTCATCCTGGATCATCACATTCGACAACTACGACGTCGAACAGTAGATCAATTCAAGGTCTAGTGGGACAACTATAGTCTGCACTCAGCGACCTGGGAGGATGCATATGATATGTGCCAAAATTTTCCATTTTTGTTTGATAGATAGACTTATGATACTATGATACACATTATTTTTTCACTTATATACTGTGAAAATTCGAGATGAAGTCTAGACCAAGAAGGGGTGTATGTAACATCCCGCTCTTGCGCAGACTGAGCAAACTTATTTTTTGAGGAAACTTGTTTGCAAGTGATCTAGATTATTATTCTATTGGCCATTTGATTATGATTATGAGGAATTATGGATATGATGATATGTTAATTTGTGTGTTTACATAGAAAGGTGTTATTGATTGGGTTCTCCTGAGTGTGTAGGAATTTGGACCTGGAGGATGTAGAGGCATCGATGAAACCCCTTGGACTCTAGATTGAGTCAGGGAGTGTACTATTAGGGTTTGATTGTTGTTGATATGACATATGTACATATGATTAGATTTTATGAGGGTTGATTATTATTGTTGACATGATTTGTTGATGATGCAGGCTGAAAATAGCTTGCCGACCAAACTCACATGTGGAGTAGAGGCGTCACGCATGACAACTAGAGACTTTGAGGGAGAGGTGTGGAAAACATCCCTACCACAACCTACTAGCACTCCCTCCATGGCTTGAACTGTAGGTTAACGATTATCTCATTTGAGAAGACCCACAATGTCGTGAGGGCAGAGTGCGACAGTCTCTCACGATGATTCTAAGGGGCACGCAATAAGAAAGGGTCCTTATTCCTTAGAGGCCCTTAGTCTCTCAGAAGATCACCTGACAGAGTATTGAATCCAGGGGTTTTTGATGTCTACCAATTTAGTCAAGAGGCGAGTGGAACCCTTGGAGAACGTAGTGCATCCTGAAGGGCATGTCGCGCAATGAAAATAGAAATAGGCGAGTGGCACCCTTGGAACACGTAGTGCGTCCTGAAGGGCATGTCACACAATGAAAATAGAAGGAGGCGAGTGGCACCCTTGGAGCACCTAGTGCATCCTGAAGGGCACGCCACATTTTTAACTGATAAGTGAATAAACCTAAATGACCTTATAACGAATGATGTGTCAAGTAAGATTTAAAAAAAAAGAATTCTTAGTAAAAATGTCGCTCAGCCTAGTGAAATTAAAAATCTAGGTCTAAGTGACACTTGTGGTCAAAAATAATAATCACAATTAAACATGTGACAAGAAGGGGGTAAGAAATTCAATTAATTTATTAAAAAAAATTACATTGGGGGATTAAAATTTTAAAAGGGAAATGATTGTTTTTTTCATATGCTAATTAAATTTTATTGATTAAAAAGAAAATGGGGTAAAAGGTGTTTTTTCTACACTTGCTAATTTGAGTTTTAGATAAAAAGGGAAAAGAGGGAAACTTAAAAGAAATAGGAAACTAAGGGAAAAAGGGGAAACATAAAAAAAAGGGAAACGTAAGGAAAAAGCTCAATGACTAACTTAGTAAGGAATCTTGCCTTTAAGAACTTTCTAATTATGAACTCAACTAGGAATTTAGTAAAGGCGTAAGTCATTTAAAATGTGTAAGGGAATATGGGGACACCAAGGAGTGTTTTTAGGAATGTTTTTTGGTGGGTGAGGGAAATAGGAGTAATTAAATAATTAATGAAATTAATTTATGGTGCAACTAGGGGGGATGGGTGACATGTGTATGGGGGAGGTTTTTTTTTTTTCTGAATTAAACTAATGAAAAATAAATTAAATGGGAATTTGGGAGAGAAAACACTTAGAAACTCTACAAAAAGGATGGAGGAGGAGAAATATTGATCTGATTTTTTATGTCTAATGTTACGCTGCTAAATTTTTGTCTTGACTGACTTATCTTGTGGGAGTTGGGATACCCAACTCGGGTAACGAGTGGTAGCTCGACCTTGAGAGGTGATTTGGGTGCTAGTTGTTATTTGGTTTAGTGTGCGTGGCCCCTTTGTGGCTCAGGGGGATTAGGGGGAAGAAGAGTACCCCTAGCATTGGCTAGGAGGTATCGGTGAGGTCTCATCGGTCGGCAAGCAAAATCTGTACAGAGCATGCACGAGACATAAACTATTGAGCAATTGCATTGGGCTAAGGTACACTAGTTTAATTGTTACTTGCAATGAATTTAAATTACTTGTGTTAGTTTTGTGTGCTTATTTAAGATTTCATTTCCATGCGCTATCTATCTTTCCCCTACTTCCTATGGTATCGTAATCCCCTTGCTTGTTAGTTTCTGATGGATTTCCTTTGGCGATCTGAACTTTTGCTTTTAGTAACTTATCTTTGAGGGATTTATTGATTATTATGAAGATTTTGTGCTTTGTCTTATGCCTTATCCCTAGGTCTGATCCAGGTGGATATTGGTGGCCACCCACCTATTCCACTTGGACCCCCACCATTGCTTCTTTCAGTTTTTTAGTTTTCACACAGTTTACTATTTTTAGCAGTTTTTCGGGTCCTGAACTTCTGGAGCCGTTTTGAGGCCCTAAACGACGTTTTTTGGGGTACGTTGCGGGCGCAAAATTTCATCATGAAATTTTGTGCGAATGTTGTAGTCCTCGAATAGATCTTTCCAATGGGCTATCATACGCCTAAAACGGAGATCGTATGCAAAAGTTACGACCCCGAGAAGTTGATGTACCAACTTACCCAAATGGGGCCCACATGACTTTTGGCACTTCATCTCCCAGGGTTAGGTTTTTGGATGTCCTAGGACTTTTGGCATTCCCTTTTATTGTAAAAGGGCCTTCATAGCCTCAATGTAATCATCTTCTCATGGATTCAAGTAGTGGCCACATCTCTTCTCAGAGATAAGCTACCAGCACCCTAGCTAGTTTATTTCCATTCTGTCTATAAGCATCTTTCAGTCATTTGTTATTAATGAAATGAAGTCTTATTTCCGCTGCATCTCTGTGTTTATGTGTATTTCTGTATTTCATTGTGTTCCTACATAAATCCAGACCAGTGGTATCAGAGCGGTCTGCTCATTCTCGATTCTTCTTTGCATGTCCCCAACGAGATCGGGGTATAAGGAGTTGGGGCTCGATCTGGTTGAACCTTTGCAAGATCAGCCTCGCAAACCCCAACGACCGCCCATGGAGGAAGAAAAGAAAGATGAGGGAGCAGGAGATCCTATCAAAATGTTGCTCGAGGAGGCCCTCAAGAAACAAATGAACGCGATGATGGACAACTTTCCCTAGATTATTCAACGGATTCCAACTAGTGGTGCATCGACATCCAGCAGCCATTCTGGAGGTGCCACTCCTTTTAAGGTACAAGTAAACTTTGACATTCCCATATTTGATGACCAAATAGATGCAGATGCAGTGGATAGATGGTTGAATCTATTAGAAGGATATTTCTCGGTTCATGACTTTTTCGACCGAGAAAAGATTATTTTCTCACTCCTCAAAGCCGCCCCCCATGTCAAGGACTAGTGGGAAACCTACTCAGAGCAAGAGGGCGAGGGAGAACCCTCTTTGATCTCGGCCACACCCACTTGGAATTATTTCCAAGACACCATCAAGGAACAATATCATCCCATGGGAAGATATGAGGACAAATACATACAATGGACTACGTTGCGGTAGAAAATGGACCAAGATGTGCATGACATGACGAATATGTTTCATACCCTAAGTACAAAGTTGGGTATCAAATATTCAGAGAAACATTTGGTGTTAAAGTACCGCAGTTTTCTGCACAGATACATTCAGGAGGAAATGGAGTTCCTCGACATCTCCTCACTTCGTGTAGCATACCGATATGATGCCAAGATTGAGCAGAAGTTCAAACAGAAGAAGCGAGACTTTGGGTCTACAAATCAGAAGAATGAGAAAGGTACTCCCAAACCACAAAACAAAGGACCAAGCCAAGGCAGGGCAGCCCAGGACAACCTGCCAAAGCCACAAGCAAAGAACAACACCACGAAGCCAAAAAAGGACACGGGGAAGTGGTGTGAGTTCCATAAGAACTCCACTCACAACACAAGTGAGTGTCGGGCCAAGAAGTCACTGGTAGCTGAGTTGAAGGCTTCTGAATCGGATGCATGCTCCGAATTTGAATTAGAACCTGACAAGGGGAATGACAGGGGGAAGCAGATTATCGATGTGGAGCCCAACGCCACCATTGCCACCACAAAGATCCAGAAGGAGGAACCAGAATATCCAGAGGAGGCAGAGCGTCTCTTCCATTCCAAGATGTTGGTAAAGGGTTCCCCGTTGCAGTTCATTATCAACAGCGGGAGCCAGAAGAACCTCATCTTGGTAGAGGTCGTGAAGCGATTGGGCTTGCCGACCACAACACACCCACAACCATACACCATCGAGTGGTTGCACCAAGGACAGGACCTCCACATCAGTCAACAATGTCGCCTTCCCTACAGCATCAAGCCTTTCACGGATGAGGTATTATGTGACATTGCTCCTCTTGATGTTTCTGATGTATTATTAGGCTAACCGTACTTGTGGAAGTGACATGTTGTGTATGAGTCCAGGCCTCGTGCTGTTATTATCACTTTGGGAAATAAGCTGTACAGGATACCGGAGATAGCACCGCCTACCACCATCTCTTTGGTTACTGCAAAACAATGTAGTAAGCTCATTTCCAAAACCAGGAAATTTGTTTTCCTGATGATCTGCCCTCAGGAAAAGTGGAAGACTGTGGCCATGACCTCCAGAAAAGGCCCCACTGCATGAAAAAAAAAGATGGATAAGGTCGTGGAGGAGTACGAGGACATCTTCACCTCCCCCGCAGGGGTGCCTCTACACTGCTAGGTCAAGCACCCCATCGATATGACCCCAGGTGCACCGCTACCCAATGGACCCATATATCGGTGCTCTGTTCTATAGAATGACGAAATCAAGAGGCAGATTCAGGAGCTTTTGCAGAAAGGTTATATCCGGCCGAGTTCATCTCCCTGTGGGAGCTCGATCGTATTGGTGCAGAAGAAGGATGGGACTTGGAGACTCTGCATTGACTATCGGGCACTGAACAAGATCACTGTTCGAAATAGGTACCCGATCCCATGGATTGATGACCTTCTGGACCAACTCAAGGTGGAAAAATATTTCAGCAAGATCGAATTGAGGTCTGGGTATCACCAGGTACCAATCGAACCCTCTGATTTGTAGAAGACTGCATTCAAATCCAAGGAGGGCCTTTTTAAATGGTTGGTCATGCCTTTCGGGTTGACGAATGCCCCTGCAACCTTCATGAGGCTAATGGAATACATCCTGCAGCCATTCACCAAATCATTTGCAGTGGTGTACTTGGATGACATTCTGATCTTCAACTAGACTTGGGAAGAGAACCTCCACCATATCCGACAGGTCCTCCAAACACTGCGGAAACATAAGTTGTGTGCCAATTTGGAGAAATGCACTTTTGGCATAACCCAGGTTCAGTATCTGGGATACATTATTGATGAGCG
>JZKD02S2375682.1:365977-380449 GCA_000966675.3 Picea glauca | reverse complement strand
AGAAAGTTAATAATTGAAATCACAACCATTTATTTTGTGCGATAACTAAAAATATTCTAAACCCGTCGACCTGATAGTAGACCCTCTATACCATGGCAACTAATGATGTTGTTGTTGCTGTGTCTGATGATGGCAGATCAACGACAACGACAACGCCAATGCCATCTCCATATCGATCACCAACGGGGCCCTCTAACGACGGTGATGTTGCTGTTGTTATTTCCCTGCAAAATCAAAATCCGATGACCATGCTTGTCCTCGACGTCCACGACGAAAAAGTACGCGCCGAAGTTATTGCACTTTTCGGGTCTCTGGATGCAGAAACAACGCAATTACAAGGAAGCTATAACAACCTTGGTGCTGCCATATACACTACATTCAATCTTTTCGTGGTATTGCAGGTAGCGCTTATCGGTGCCATCTCTTATTGTGCACAGCAAATTAAGGGGTCCATTGGGTGTGAGGGTTGGAGGAATCTTCTCATTCTATCGGCGGTTGTTCTTTCAGTCGTTGCCTCCACATGAATACCAATTAATTGTTGTAGCAGAAGCATAAAATATTGAACAAGATTGAAATTCCACAAATTTAACATAGTAATTTTATGTGGTAAAACTTTATATAGGGAAATATCCACGGGACAATGATATTATGTTTATTTGTCATCTCGTTTTTACATGGATTTATAATAGCTTTCAAAATCTAAATTACAATTTTCACAATCACTTGTGCCCCTAAAACAATGAAGCACCCATTTCATTGTTTCACCTGAATTTGTCACGTGTCTTACAACATCAACTGAAAGTGAAATATTTGGTCTTAACCATTTCATCGCATGCGACAGACATCATACTGGGACCTAAACTTGAAGACAACTTAGAATGGAAAGTTGTTCACACTAAACTTCAACCAGAGCTTACCATTATAACCGTCTCTATGTACTTCTATTCCCAAAATTTGTTTTGTTGCTCCTTGATCCTTCATGTGAAATGTCTTGTCCAACTGAGTCTTTATCTCAATGATCTCAACCATGCTTTAGTTTGCAATGAGCATATCATCAGCAAATAACATCACGATAGTGAATGACTATTAACAATATAGTCATACACACCCCTTGAAAACTTTTGGCTCACCATGAAGGATTCAAACCTCTTGTACAGTTGCATGGGGATTAGGCCATACAATGAATCCTCTAGCATGCAAACAAATCTTCTGTTGCGATATTGAACTAACCCTTTTGGTTGTTCCATATATAATATATCTATGTTAATGACAATATTGTGGGCAATAGGATCCCACACATTATATCCCTTTACACTATCATAACTTGTAGAGATACAAAACAAGCAGGAATTCAGAAACAAAGATTCAAAGTCTAGAAGAGATTTACACCTTACCAGTACCTACAATTTTTTTTTGGTCATATGATTTTGTTGCTGCTAGAAATAAAGGTATGTGCTCGTTTTTCCATAGACAATATAGAGATATTGTCACCCAACCATAGGCACAAAGGTCACCCCCGGGCACCTTAACCTTGACAGACAGAATAATTCTGGTAGGAGACTAATAACCAGCCAAGGCTAGTGCACCTTTCTCCAAGGATAGTGCACCAAACAAGAATAACCATAAATCAAGCATAAATTCCAAACCAAAACCAAAATGTCAGTTGCAACAGCTGCAACTGCACTCCCTCTCCAAACTTGCGCACCACTAGTCCTTATGTAGTTGTGAGAGTGAGAGTGACAAATGAGCTCTAGCACCCTCTATTTATACTGCTCTATCTCACTTGACTGGGTCGACTTCTCTTTCTGGAGGCTAATAATTGAATATTACATATTCTCTTGAGCCGACTTGTCTCCTAGGGTTATTATCCAACGTTTTAGGGTTTCTTTTTTTCCCCAGAATATTCTAGTCTTGTCAAAGGTTACACATGGAGATTAATACATCCCACAACTACCATAATATCAACACTCCCTCCTCGCTAGGGAGGTATTAATGGTAATGGTATTGAGCACATTCAAATTATTTAATCGGTTGAATGATCATAGCTATACATGCTATCTCATGATCAACTTACAAGAAACATCATCATTATGAGTATCATTTGATAGCATCAAATGCATCATCTATCAAATCCATACTCCATCTGAGTAATCGGGCATGATGTTGAATAAGTCACTCACTCCACATAGTGATACAAGAACTATTCTTCTAATTTGGACATGTCCTAGAAGAATAAATATTCCAATAGATGATGGAAGCCACGCCATGGGGTACATGGACTATTCTTCTAATCCGAATATGTGTCCTAGAAGAATGACTTTCCTGGAACATTTTCCCTCCGACCACTACTATGAACTCAGGGAAAAAGTATGTCCTATACCAATCTCTCCACTCTGGTCACTACTGTGAACTCAGGGAGATGGACCATTCTTCTAATATGGACACATTTCCTAGAAGAATAAATGTCCATGGTGTATCAATTTTTTTTCAACCTGGACCATTCTCCACAGAGAGAATATCTTTCCACCAGTAATATTTCAACCTAGACCATCCTCCACAGGAAGGATGTTTGTCCACCAGTAATCTTTCCTTCCTGAACCATTCTTCACCTGGATAGTGTCGGTCCATCAACACACTAACTATCCATCTAGATGGAAATAATCTCCAACACTAGTTGTAGTCTCCATGGAAATCAGAACAATGTTATTCAGTAGAACAAAACTGTGTCTATCCATAGTAGTACACAACTACTATCCAGTGGTACACAACCAAACCTAGTAGCATATAGATACTAACCAATGACACATGGTCAAAACTAGTGGAACACATCCACCACAGTGGCATACAACTACTGTCCAGAGACATACAGTATCCAAAACAATCATATCATCTAATATCAACCTACATAACAATATCATGATACAAGCTAAGTCATATAGGCCATTCTTCCATGCACATCTGTGAGATCTAGAAGAGCATGTTCCCTCAGAAAGTAAAACATTAGCCATGGGATATCTGAACTATTCTTCCTAAGCATAGAAGAAAAATTGTCTCTGATTTATGAGCCTAGACCATTCACCTAACTGGGCCATTCCTCCGACACTAATCAGAGTGTAACCTAGAGAGAATGAGTCTTCCCTAGGGAATGCATGCCCCTGATTTTTGAACCTAGATCATTCACCTAACTGGGCCATTCCTCCGACACTAATCACAATGCAACTTGGAGAGAATGAGTCTTCCCTAGGGAATGATTGTCCAGACCATTTCCTATGGAAATGACTGTCTTGCACCAACCTACAAAATGGACCATTACTCGAAACTTCTCACAACTGTGAACTTCAAAAGAATGATTTCCCGACGAGGTGGACCATTCTACTTGACCACTATTCATAGTGACTGCCAAGAAGAATGCCTATCCAAGACCATTCCCCCACACTAACCACAAGGGGAATCACTGTCCATTGTACATCAACAATATATCAGACCATTTTCATTAGGAAAATGATTTTTTGATCTAGACCATTTTTTGAACTGGAAAATGTTTGTCCGTCATAAATCTTGGGCCACTTTCTGGACTGGAAGGTGACATTGCAACCTGGAACATTTTCCAAAATGGAAAATTACTGCCCATAAATCAATAACATATCAATGCTCCCTCCCAAACTCAGAGTAATCTCTTCATTTTTCAATAAGGAATTCATCTCCGTGAGCCCTAGCTTATCCCTTATGTATGCAATATTTTCATCTTGGATAAAGGCTTTACCAAAATATATGTTATCCACTCATCTATGGAGATATACTGGAGAACCAATTCTCCCCTATGGACTCTATCATGAAGAATATAATGCTTAATATCAATGTGCTTTGACCTATCATGGAACACCGGTTCTTTGAAAGTTTCACATAGCTCTGATCATCACAATATATCACATTCGAATTCAACACCTGATCAGATAGTCCAGAAACAAACTTACGGAGCCACATTTATTCCATATAATCATCACAATCTGTAATATACTCTACTTCTGTAGTGTTGAGTGAAACAGACTTATGTTTCCTGCTAGCCCATAACATTGTGGAAAATCTCAAACTGAAACATATCCAAGTAGCACTTCTTCTGTAATCTTCACTCCGTGCCCAATATCAATCAATAAATCCATGCAAATGTATATCATAAATCAAACTCCCCACAACAAAAATATCCAGCTGAGTATTCTCTAGATACATTAACGAGCCAATCAATTGTTGATACAGAGACGAGTCTATTGGATCAGAGTCTCTCAAATTCTCCAGATATGTCATCATGGGAGTTTTCCATGGATTTTCAATCCATAATCCTAGACTTCTAAAGAACCATTTCAATATACTTCCTCTGTCATAGGAAGTTTTCACCACGCTTTTGCTGTACATGAGAAGCTCTGCACCACGTTTTCTTGAATCCATACAAGGTCTTATTCTTCGATCTGCATACAAGGTTCTCTTTCTAGTATATCTCAAAACCTTGAGGTTTCTCTTCATACGCTTCTTCTTTAGTTACTCTATTGAAAAGAATAGTATTTATATTCATCTGATGTAAACTCCAACCCATGGATACTGCAGGAGATATAATGGATCAGGTAGAGGTATATTTGATTACTAGAACAAGTTGTCATTGTAGTCTTCTCCCTCCTACTGAGAGAACCCTCTAGCCTTGAGTCTCTCCTTGTATCTGTCAATGCTCAAGTATTTTTCAAAATTTCTCACATACATTGTTCTTCATCACAACTTCCTTCCATTCCTTCTACTTGAATGCTTATAGTGGGTTCAAACTGGTTCAATTGGTTGTTTTGACTTTTCTTTCTTTCTTAGAATCTTCATGTTCTTCCTCAAGTTTTTCTTCAATGTTGGATTCCATTGAATCTTCCATAGATTACATGCCCTTCTTTCCTTAAGGCTCCAACCTTATACCATAGGAACATAAATGTAGATGGACAAACAACGATATTCAAGTCTTCTTTTCGAAGAAGACTTCTTCTAGAGTCAAACTGAACATGTGTTGTTTATCATGGCTGCTACTTCCAATGAATAACATGGATGGATACTTCATAGTCATTACAGATTCTTCTTCAATAGATCATATCATTAGGGATTAGGTCACTCTTAATCTCAGATTCATGCTTGAGTGAGCAATATGCATGCTCTTCTTTTGGAATTATGTGATTATCTCCCTCCATTCGAGAGAGTCCATGCTTTCTTCTATTGCATCTTCTTGTTACTTTATACAAAGTGTCACAAACCTTTTCTGGTTTCCTTCTTATTTCTGAATTCCTTTGAGTTTGACTCTTCTTAGTCTCTTTAAGTTTGTTTCTATATGTTCTAATTTCTTCCCATCTGGAAGTTGTTGCAAGAATTGTGTCATCCTTTTAAACTTCCTTTATGACAACTTCCACAAACATATTTCACAAGGGTACTTTCCTGGAAAAACATCTTCATTATATCCTTCATAAAATAACATACTCGAGATAACAAGAATAGTGTTTCTGATACAACATATTTCATATAAAGGATAGTTTCTTGGTAGAATTAGTAAGATGATCTAGTCTGAGAACAAGAACAAGATATATCTCCTAGAGTAAGTGTTAGTTAATATTTGCAAATAAGTAAAATAAACATCTATATTAATAACATTCATATGCAGTCGAGTATTCTTTTCATCTAGCAATAATAGTATCTTTCAAAGACTTCTTTCACAATTTGCAATGTAGTAACTATCACCTTTTATATACACAAATTTGAAGCTTAACAATTTAATCAAACCTGGAACCTAAAGCCTTAACTGCTATGGAGGGTGCTCTTATTCTTCTGAATGCACTGAATCCAAGATTACAACTTGGACAAGATCTGTAGTACTTTCCCTACAAACACACTCATGTTTTGCTAGATGATATAACTTAGATAACATATGCAAGCACATACCTTTGAATCCTTGTAGCATCATCTTTGTCTTCCAATATGAAACTAGATACCATATTAACAAGAAGAGATTAGAAACTCAATCAGAAGATTCAATGATTAGAACAAGATAGAAACTAAAAAATTTCAACTTTGACCACAAAATCAATTTGACCAGAAGTCAACCTTTGACTTTGACTAGTCAAACTATGACTTTGAACTTGACCAAAGTTTCGAACTTGGCATTTTTTCTAGCCGAGAGTACCAAGAGGTGTGATAGGCTAGGGTGCACTAGGATGTCAAGGAATTAGGTCAAATGCTTCACCAGAAGTTCCCTAACACAAGGGTTAGGGTTTGTTACAACTGCATAATCAGAAAACCTAGCTTCAGCTGTAAATGGTGCCATAATGAGCTCAAAAAATAACTTCCCAATATATCTTCTAGTGGTTAGACTATCTAAAGATAGTGTGCAACCATAACATGTTACAAATAAAGGGATGTGATCATTTTTCCATAGACAATATAACAATATTGTCACCCAACCATAGGAGCGAAGGCCGCCCCCGAGCACCTTAACCTTGACAAACAAAATAATCCCGTTAGCATACCAATAGCCAACCAAGGTGATATAGGTGGATATCGGTGGCCACACACCTTTTCCAACTGGCTCAAATCATGTTTCTGGCAATTTTGTAAATTTACTATTTTTAGTAGTTTTAACTTTCAGGGCCATTTTGAGGGCCTAAATGAAGGTTTTTCGGGATCGAGATTATCAATGATAGTCGAATGCATGATTGATCCCCCAAAATGAATCTCCTCGATGATACCTTTCCAACAGGATATCATACACCTAAAACAAAGATCATATGCAAAAGTTATGACCCCAGGAAGTTGATGTACTAACTTACCCAGATGGGGCACACATGAATTTTGGCGCTTCATCTCCTAGGGTTAGGTTTTTGGATGTATAGGGTTTTTGAAATTCCTGTTTATTGTAAAAAGGACTTCAGAGCCTCATTTTAATCATATTTGTGTGAATGAGCACAACTGTCACATCTCTTCTCAGAGATAAGTAGCCACCATTCCAGCATGCTTGTTTCAACTTATTTCCTTATTGAATAGAAAACTAGTTTTACTGTATCTTTGTTATTTTGTGTTAAACACTTGTTAATAATATGCAGTTATTTTGTTCTGCTCATAAGATCTAGATCAGTGGTATCATATCGGTCTTCTCCTTGTCATCTTAATGCATGTCCCCAACAAGGTCGGAGTACAAAGAGTTAGGTCTCGAGCTTGTTTCTCTTGAGGACAAAATCTCTCGCATGCCCAAGCGACCTCTCATGGTAGGAGAAAATAAAGATGATGGGACAGGAGATCCTTTAAAACTATTGATTGAGGAATCCCTCATGCAATAAAGGAATGAGATGATGGATAGTTTCGCACAAATCCTTCAGCGACTACCAACAGGTGACGCATCTTCTTCGAGCCGAGGCACCGCCCCCTTCAAGGTACAAATAAACTTCAATATTCCTATATTTGAAGGTTAGATAGATGCAGATTCTATAGACAAGTGTTTGAATCTACTAGAAGGGTATTTTTCTGTCCATAACTTTTCAAATAGAGAAAATATTACTTTTGCGCTCCTCAAAGTCATTCCCCATGTCAAAGATTAGTGGGAAACGTTCTATGAGCAAAAGGAAACAGAGGAACCCTCATTATTTATAGTTATGGCCACCTGGGAATCCTTTAGGGATGATATTAAGGAACAATACTACCCTGTTGGAAGTTATGACAACTTGTATACCAAATGGACCACACTGTGACAAGAAAGTGACTAAGCAGTGCCAGATTTCACAAATATCTTTCATACCTTGTGCACCAAGTTGGGTATCAAATATTTGGAGCGGCATATGGTGCTAAAGTATCACGACGCTCTGCATAGATACATCTATAATGAAATGGAATTTATGGACATCTCATCCTTGGGCGTAGCCTACCAATATGTCATCAAAATCAAGCAAAAGCTCAAACAAAAGATGCAACAATTTGGGCCTGGGAACACCTCACAAAAAAAGCTAGAAAAGGGCGGGCCCAACCCACAGAACAAAGGATAGATAAACGATGGATAGAATCAGGAAAACCAGTCCAAGCCACAAGCAAAGAAGGACACCAAAAAGAAAAAGAAAGATAGCGGGAAGTGGTGCGACTTCCATAAGAGCCCTTGGCATAACACTATTGAGTGCCACTCAAAGCAGTCATTGGTGATTGAAGTGAAAGCCTCTATATCAGATGTAGGTTTAGACTCTGAGATAGAACCAAAAAGGGGAAGATGGATCATTCATGTGGAACCCAGTGCCACCATTGCTACCACCAAGCTCCAACCTGGTGAACCAGACGAGTCAGAAGAAGGAGAGTGCCTCTTCCATTCACATATTTCGGTAAAAGGCACCCCAATACACTTCATTGTTGATAGTGATAGCCAAAGCAACCTCATCTCAGCAGAGTTCGTCAAGGGGTTGGCCTTGCCGACACTTCTGCACCCACAACCCTACACCATTGGATGGCTCCGCCAAGGAACCGATCTCCGCATCAACCAATAGTGTCAATTTTCATACGACATCAAGCCCTTCAATGTCGAGGTATTGTGTGATATTTATCCTCTCAAAGTTTTTGATGTTATTTTGGGCCAAACTTATTTATGGAAACATCATGTTGTATATGAGTCTAGGCCTCGTAGTGTTATTATTACTTTGAACATAAAATTGTATAGGATACCCGAGGTAATCCCACCTAGTTCTATTTCCTTGATTTCTTCTAAGCAATGCAGGAAGTTCATCTCTCAGATGAGGAAGTTTGTCTTCTTCATGATTTTCTCTCAGATTAAGTGAAATATCACAGCCACATCTAGGGTCTCTATGACTGACCTCACCACACAGAAGAAGCAAGTATATAAGGTCATGGAAGAATACTTAGATATCTTCTCCTCACCTACCAGGGTACCTCTACACTGCTAGGTCAAGAACCCCATCGATATGACCCTCGGTGCACCGCTGCCTAATGGGATAGTCTATTGTCACTCTTTGTTATAGAATGAGGAGATCAAGCGACAGATCAAAGAATTTATCCACAAGGGGAACATATGTCCCAAATCATCACCTTGCAGGAGCCCAATCATGTTGGTACAAAATAATGATGAAACCTGACAACTATGCATTGATTACCTGGCTCTGAATAAAATCACAGTCAGAAACCGGTACCCGATTCCCTGAATCTATGACCTCCTTGATCAACTCACGGGGGCTAAATACTTCGGTAAGATTGATCTAAAGTCTGTCTACCACCAGGTCCCAAGACAACAGACAAATGTATGGAAAACAACCTTCAACTCAAAGGAAGGCCTTTTTGAATGGTTGGTCATTCCCTTTGGTTTGAGAAATGCTCTAGCCACTTTCATGAGGATGATGGATGATATCGTATGACCATTCACCAATACTTTTGTAGTGGTGTATCTAGATGACATTCTCATTTACAGAAAGACTTGGGCCGAACACTTGCAACATATTCAGCAGGTTCTGCACACCCTGCTGCATCACAAGCTATATGCCAACTTGGAAAAATTCTCCTTCGGCATGGACAAGGTCCATTACCTAGGCTACATAATTGATCAACATGGCATACATGTGGATCCAACCAAGATCCAAGTCATCCATGACTGGCCAGCCCCAACCACGCTCACCGAGCTTCGAAGCTTATTGGGCCTTGCCAATTTCTACCACAGTTTCGTGTTGGGATTCTCCCATATTGCATCGGCCCTTAGCCAAATAACCATGGGTGGTGGTAAGGTGAAATTTGTGTGGGGTTGGGTCCCAACAACAAGCGTTCAATGATTTGAAGCAATTCTTGTGCTCATCCCCAGTAATTTCACTACCAGACCTGCAACAGCCCTTTGAGATTGAGACATATGCTTCAGACTATGCGGTGGGCACCGTTCTCACTCAGCACAGCCACCCGGTGGCCTATCATAGTAAGACACTATCAGATGTTGTCCATAAGTACCCTACTTACGACAAAGAAATGTACTCCATTGTGAAAGCCTGTCTCTAGCGGAGACATTACATTTTTGGGAAGGGGATAGTCATTTACATTGGTCATAAGCCATTTTAGTTCATGAATACACAAGGAAAATTGCAGAATGATCACCATCAAAAGTGGTCCACATACTTGCAGCAATTCCACCTCAACATTAAGTATAAAACAGGAAGCACCAATCGTGTCCCTGATTTCCTCAGCAGACCACCAGTCACAGAACTCACCATGATGCTAGACTCCTTTGGCCATGAGATGTCTGGATGGCCCCAAATCTATGAGACAGACCTAGACTTCACCACCACCTACCAAATGTTGGGTGAAAATGCATTTGTCAATAATTTCCATCTTCAGGATGGGTTGTTGTGTCGTCTAGGCCATATTTGTGTTCCATCAAGCAAGCGAGCGAAGCTCATTTTGGAATCCCACTATAGTTGGGTGGCAGGACACTTCGATGTCGAAAAGACAATGGCGATGCTATAGAAACATTTCTACTGGATGAAACTTTGACACAAGGTCAGCAAGTATATTAGGTCCTGCACTACCTACTCTATTGCCAAACTAACCATTAAGAAACATGGCATGTACACCCCTCTTCCTACTCCTAATAGTCCATGGGAATCCATCTCAATGGACTACATGTCGGGCCTCCCGTCCACCAACCGGGCAAATGACTATGTTTTTGTGGTTGTTGATCACTTTTCTAAGATGACGATTATGGTTTCCTACAAGAAGAACATCACATCAGAGGCCACTGCCAAGCTCTTATTTGAACGAGTCTAGGTACATTTTTGAATCCCACAAACCATTGTCTCAGATTAGGACAGTCAATTTTTGAGCACATTCTGGTTAAGCTTCTGGTCACTATTGGACACCAAGCTCACCAAATCCACGACCTTCCACCCCCTGTTATATGGCCAAACCGAGGTCGTAAATTGAATGATTGTGCATATCCTTTGCATGTATAATTCAAAGCACCCTCTCACATGGGATGAGAGCCTTCCCTATTTCCAACATAGCTACAATTGATCCATTCATATCTCAACCGGCCACAACCCCTTTCAAGTGGGGTTGGGATTCCAACCATTGGGTCACATAGATGTTGCACTTCCCCTTGTGGTCACCTCGACCAACTCATCTCCTGCTACAACTCAAGATGACAAAGCCACTCAGTTCATTGAGTGGATCCATCACATCTGTCAAAAGGTTCAGGATATCCTATAGAAGTCCAATGAAAATTACAAGCAACACCATGATCAACATCGGGTGCCACATAAGTTTCAGGTGGGCGACAAAGTTTGGTTTCACTTGCAGAAAGAACACCTTACAAAACCCCATCGGAAGCTTCACCCACTCCATTATGGGTTTTACACCATCACCAAGGCTGTGGGGGATCATTCTTTTGAGCTCAACATTCCTCCTTTCCTTGGCATGCACCCAATGTTCAACGTGGATCTCCTCCACCCTTATTTCCCACCATTATTAGACACCTTAGACGTAGCAGAACAACTGACACCAACAAAACTCAACCCTAACTACATACAACATGCATCCAATGATCATATTGTGGACACACAGATCAAGGGCACTCGAAAACAAAGGATCAAGCTTTATTGAGTCGTCAAAGCAGGGCATCTCCTGCACCAAGGCAAGTGGATCACCTGTGGCTAAATTCAACAAAAATTTCCTCATCTGATGGGGGAACTCAACACAATGGATACCATTTCTTCCTAATAAGGGATGATTAATCCAGGTGGATATCGGTGGCCACCTACCTTTTCCAACTATCTTAAAACATTTTTATGGCAATTTTGGCAATTTACTATTTTTAGCAGTTTTAACGTCTAAGGCCATTTTGAGGGCTTAAATGAAGGATTTTCAGGATTGAACTTCACAATGATAGTCAAATACATGATTGATCCCCCAAAATGAATCTACTTGATGATACCTTTCCAATGGGCTATCATACGCCTAAAATGGAGATCGTATGCAAACATTACGACCCCGAGAGGTTGATGTACCAACTTACCCAGACGGGGCATACATGATTGATCCCCCAAAATGAATCTACTTGATGATACCTTTCCAATGGGCTATCATACGCCTAAAATGGAGATCGTATGCAAACATTACGACCCCGAGAGGTTGATGTACCAACTTACCCAGACGGGGCCCACATGACTTTTGGCGCTTCATCTTCTAGGGTTAGGTTTTTGGATGTATAGGATTTTTGTCATTCCTGTTTATTTTAAAAATGCCTTCAGAGCCTCATTGTAATCATCTTCTTGCGAATGAGTGCAACTGTCAAATCTCCTCTCAGAGATAAGCCACGCCATTCTAGCAAGCTTGTTTTCGCTGCATTTTATAGTTTCAGCTTATTTCCTTATTGAATAGAAAACCAGTTTTATTGTATCTCTGTTATTTTGTGTTAAGAACTTGTTAATAATCTATATTCATTTCATTTTTCTCATAAAATATAGATCACAAGGGTAGTGCACCTTTCTCCAAGGGTAGAGCACCAAGAAATAATAACCAAAAACCAAGAAAAAATTCCAAACCATAACCAAGAGAAAGTCCAAACCAAAACCAAAATTCCAGTTGCAATAGCTTCAGCTTCACTCCCTCTCCAAACTTGTGCACCACTAGTCCTTATGCAGTTGTGAGAGTGAGAGTGACAGATGAGCTCTAGCACCCTCTATTTATACTGCTCTATCTCACTTGACTGGGCCAACTTCTCTTTCTGGAGGCTAATAACTCAATATTCAATATTCTCTTGAGTTGACTTGTCTCCTAGGTTTATTATCCAATGTTTTAGGGTTTCTCTTTTTTCCCAGAATATTCTGGTCTTGTCAAAGGTTACACATGGAGGTTAATACCTCCTGCATCTACCATAATATCAATAGTTGTTTCTTCCATAAACAAGAATATACATCTGTCACCTAATATGTGACTTCATTAAGTTTCCTTCTAGCCTATAAAGGTTATCAACCTTTGTTGCCTTCATCACCACTAAACTGCCTTTCGACACTTTGAGTGATCCAACTTGACTTGTATACTTATACCCACCAGAATCAAAAACCCCTAATGAAATAAAATTCAATTTAATCTCAGGTACATATCTAACATATATTAATTCTTTAACAATACCATCGAACATCCTGATTCTTACACTGCCAACCCCAATAGTTTTATAGGGAATATCATTTCCCATAAACACTACACCATCATCAATAGACTAGTAAGAAATGAACCGATTTCTATGTGAGAACATGTGGTGGGAGGCACCCAAATCTAACCACCATTCTTCCTAATATTGTAAGCTACTAGAAATGAATAAAACTTCATCAGTCATCCCTGAATTTGTTGCATCAAAATTTGCTTCCTTTGTAGAGTTTGCCTCAAATTCTTTTCTTTTCCATCAATCTTTCTTGAGAGTCCTTGTTTTCCATAGTACCAACATTTTTCTCTACCCTTTCTACCCCTTGACTTAGATCGTGAAGAACTTATTTGATTCTTATCTTTTCCTTTGGGTCGACCTTTGACCAACATCGCCTCTGAAGTTGAGTTTTCTTGACTAGATTTTCTCCTCATCTCCTTAACCAATAAAGCTCCCAAAATATAGCCATAATTTAAAACATTTGTTGAGATAAAGATAATAGACGTAACTAAATTATCCCAAGACTCAGGCAATGAACACAATAGTGTAATAGCCTTATATTCATCTTCGAGATTAACTTTCATACTAGTCAATTGAACTATAAGGGTATTAAAGGTATTTAAACGGTCAACAACTTTCGTACCTTCTTTCATTCACAAACTGTATTTAATTGCTTCTTCAAGAAAATTCTACTTGTCAAGGAATTTGTCATATACGTAATTTCCATCTTTATCCAAAATCCTACTTCTATATCCTCTCCTATCATATTAAACAAAACTTCATCTGCCATACATAGACGAATGGCACTAAGTGCTTTTGCATCCAGTTCTTCCCATTCCTCATTTTTCATGGCTCCTAGTTTCTTTGACTTGCTCGCCAACTCCTTTTGCAACCCTTGTTGCACAAGCAGAACCTACATCTTAAGCTTCTAGAGATGAAAGTTATTCTTCCCATTGAATTTAACGATCTCAAACTTTGCACTTTGCATCATGGCCATTAGCACAAATCACCCCAAATACCACAACTTACTTATAAACTAAGCTCTTTAAAAATGGATGAAATATTAACTTATATTACAAAGTAGAACCTTATATTAAAGGTTCAAAGTTGAATAAAAAAAAAAATTAACCATAAAAAATATTTAAAAAGTTGTCCTTAAACATTTTACCATAAACGTAAACATCCAAGGTTGACCCCCCTCCCTTGGTCAACATAGATACAAAACTCTTCACGGTGCAAGAGGTAGAGATGGGTATCAAGAGGTTGGGTGCTGGAAAAGAAAAAGACTTAGATGAACT
>JZKD02S2375682.1:347179-365927 GCA_000966675.3 Picea glauca | reverse complement strand
ATTACAAACAAATTCAAAATTAAAAGTGCAGTTCCTTATGCTATCCTGTTAAGTGAAACAGGGGCTGCCCCTATTGAAGCAATTGCTATGGTGTGAGTCATAAGGTATTTGAAAACAATTGAGCAAATGGAAGAAGGTAGATGGCCTAAGGTTGTGTTTAGTGATAGATTGTGCAAAAGAAAGAAGACTTGGATGCAACAAAATAACAAATGGTTTAGTAAATGGGGAATTTGCTTGAGCATGTGTCCTACAAAGAGTAAAGAGATAAAAAAATTTGTTATGGATAAGTTCCACCAATGTACTTGGGAGAAAGAGCTATGGAGAAAGAAGAAGTACTACATTGAAGAGTTTAACCCCTCATAACCATCAACAAAACGTGTACATAGGGGCCAATATTTCTTGGAGATCTAAAATTCTTATTGCTCAATTAAGGACTAATTCTCATCAACTCTGTTGTGAAACAGGGCATTGGAAAAGACCAAAAGAAAGGTGGGAAGAAAGAGTATGTATTTTGTGCTCATCCGAAAAAGTGGAAATAGAAAAACATTTCATTTTAGAATGTGAGGCCCTCAAAGACAGCAGGAAAAATTATGCAGGTATTATGGCAGCTAGTTCTTGGGATAATCTATTCAACAAAGAGTTTGTTGAGAAGCTGTGAGCGATTATTGTAAAACTTCACAGGAAAAGGGCCGAATACAAAAGCCAGATGGAAAAACAATCTGTCCCATAGGCTATTTTTATCCTCGTAGACGTTAAAAAATCTTTCTTTCTTTCTTTCTTTCTTTATTTAACTTTATAGAGCATCCAATTTAATGGTATCCACCCAATTTACTTTATAATCTTTTATAAAATTATATCTCCACTCCACTCCAATTATAAAAATTGTCTTATGCTTTAATTCGAGGACGCTTCCCCACAATGATATACCAAGCATCTTGGATGCTCCCTCCTCCATGCACAGGACGTGTCTCTTTTCCAGGGAAACTCCCGACTCTCTTTACAGGTCACGTCCTTCCACTTTATTTAACTTTATAGAGCATCCAATTTAATGGTATCCACCCCATTTACTTTATAATCCTTTATAAAATTATATCTCCTCTCCACTCCACTCCAATTATAAAAATTGTCTTATGCGTTAATTCGAGGACGCTTCCCCACAATGATATACCAAGTGTCTTGGACACTCCCTCCTCCATGCATAGGACATGTCTCTTTTCTAGGGACACTCCCGACTCTCTTTACAGGTCACGTCCTTCTAGGGATGCTCCTCCGACAGTTTTCTGGGCATGTCCGGGTATGGAAAAAATCAATTTCTGAAGTGTGGAAGCGGGGGCAGGGTTCAAAATTTAACACGTCTGAGCCCGTCAAAGGCCTTCCAACACGTCCTAAAAGTAGGATTGAAAATATACCAGTCAGAAAAAATGTTTGTTTTTATTTTTGCTAATTATTTGAGAAATGTAAAATAAATTTTAAAATTCTAGGTGAAGGGTGAAAGTTTGAAGTGTCCGTCATTTAATTTTTTCAAGAACAAAATATCAAGACTCTCGATTCTTCCGACTTCCAAGTCATGAATAACCTTGGGTTCGAGCTATCACTAACACACTATCACTGTCCTATTGCACTTATTAAATGTAAAGATGAAAAGATTGTGTTGTTTTCCGAGCCTCGAGGTTCTTAAAAGAACACATTTTTCGAGGGAAACTTTGAATTTGGATGGTGGACCATGCCCTAATCATGCTGAATCGAAGAGTTTAAGCTCAAAAGCCTAGTCGTTGGTTCTAGAGTATTTCTTCCCTGATCAGCCAAGTGTACCCAAACCCTGTATAGAGAATTCTGATGTGCTCTTAAACATTCTCAGCTTGTGTCACCAGGCCGCAGGAAACCGATGGGCTAATTTCTTGGCAGTGGACTTGTTTCAGGTGCAATTTATCACTTCATTTTTTCAATTTACACAGACAAATCTTCAACCTTGGTGGTTGTTATAATATACACATAAAGGTTAAATTTTATTGATCCATTTTAAACTCAGGTTGTTGCGTTCACATCATTTTCTGATCATTGTTCTATTTTTCTTTTCACAGCAATGGGGTTTTGTTTTTAGTGTAGATGAGGTGGATTTTGAAAATGCTATGGGATTTTGTTTGTTTTTAGTCTAGCATTTTCTGATCATGGTTCTATTTTTCTTTTCACAGCAATGGGGTTTTGTTTTTAGTGCAGATGAGATGGATTTTGAAAATGCTATGAGGTTTCATTTGTTTTTAGTCTAGATGGGATCGATTTTGAAAATGCTTTTTTATTTAGTTCTTTTAGTTTGTTTTTAGTATAGATGGGATAAATTTTGAAAATGTATTTTTTTATTTAGTTGTTTTATTTTGTAATTGATATAATTGAGTTTTTTTTGAGGTGGTAAAATTTATCATAATTTACTTGTTAGTTAAGAGTGAACTACATTTATTACTAATTGTTTAGTAAGTAAATAAATATTGATGCATCATTTTTATTGGAAGAAAATCATATCGCTTAAAATAATTCATTCTCAATAAGAAATAGACTTGCAAAATTGATATCCCTGAACCAGATTCACATAATAAATCATTTTCTAGTTACTGTTGCTTTTTTCTTTTTACTGCAATTATTTAAAATGTATTTTGCTTTTATAGGAAGTAAATAAGGATTGATGCATCATTTCTATTGGAAGAAAATCACACCGTCTAAAATAATCCATTCTCAATAAGAAACAGACTTGCAGAATTGATATCCCTGAACCATATTCACATAATAAATCATTTTCTAGTTACTGTTGGATTTTTCTTTTTATTTCCATGGTTTAAAAATGTATTTTGTTTTTATAGAAGATTCTTCTAGTTGTTTTATTAAGTAATTTAAATTCTTTTATCTTTATTTAGTTGTTTTATTTTGTAATTTAAATTTTCCTATCTTTTATTTAGTTGTGTATTGAAATTAGATTTATTTTTGGAAATTAGTCATTTAGCTGTGTATTAATTGAGTTGTTTTGTTTTCTAACCGACATTTGCATTTTTTGGATTAATCATTTGCCATCTGTTCAGATAGCATCTTATTTTTTGCTGATGTAAATTTTTCATTTTATAACCATGATTAAAAAGTGTTTTTACTATCTTTTAATTAGCTGTGTTTTGTTTTGTAATTAACATTTACTTGGTTTTTTTTAATGCATAGACCACTTTGCTATGTTTATATAGTAGATAATTTTCTGATTATTGGCGGAATTTTTTTAAGGATGATAAAAAAAATTAGTTGTTCTCTCTTTTGTTTAACTATTCTATCTTTTATGAGGGGCTTTCTTCTGTAATTGATATTCACTTTTCTTGACATAATGGTAAGCTTTTATGATAGCTGACAAACTAGAACTTCTCTGTAAACACGACTAAGCTGCATCTCTGTAATATGCATTCTACTTTGGTTTTATGCAGTGGTGGTTCATTCCCTCCAGATGATTGACAACGATGCCCAAGAATGGTGGGAAAGGAGTTCTGCACTTGTTGGTGTAGAGTCGAACCAGGTCATCATGTTCTACCAGACTCGACTGATGGACATCTTGCAGGAACCCAGACGAGGCTTGACCCCTCAACCGCAAAATGCGCATGCAATACCCAACAGATGGACATCGTGCGGGAGCCCAAATGAGGCTTGACCCCTCGACCCAGAATGCGCATGCAGAGGGTAATTTATGAGGGAAGTCTTGAGGAACATATACATTTTACCATTGATTTGTCATCTTCAAACCCTTGTGCAGTTTGTGCACATGAAACATGAAGGTCCTCTGGCCACATAATGTAAAGGGACTTGATAGAATATGGATTCGTGTAGGAAAGAAGAGCAGATGCAGTCTCATTGGTGGTGCAAAGCAAAGAGAGGAACCCCACCATTCCCACCATCAATCACTTATCTCGAGTAGGAAACAAATAGGTATCTATATTGATTATGTTTTTTCATGATAATACTAATGTCTTATCCTTTTGTATTCAAACTAAACATAACAGAGCAAAGAAATCTTGCAAAGCAGAGCAAATAGGGTAATGGGTTGTTAAGCTCATTTTTTAAAAAAAATCTCTTATTGCTAGTTATTTTGTTGTCATTTTTGCTATGTCAATAGTTATTTCTCTATTGAGTACAACATGTCCATGCTTTAATTCTTTCTCTACTTGCAACGCGTTTCTATATTTTGGATTTTTTTAGTTTTGTTTTTGTATTGCTTGCATTTGGTTTCACATGGGAGATGAGATGATAGTTTGGCTGGTTAAACCCTATATCTATGTGCCTGCAGATGTAGAAATATTGTGGAGGGGCATTGGTGAAGGTTGGGTAGTCTACAGAAGAAAAACACTATCAAATCTAATCTGAACGATTTCGATTCAAGGTATTTCTCATTTATTTCCCACTAGACTAGATTAAGAGCCTCTAAAGAATCTGTGTTATATTTTATTAAAAAAATAGAAGAGTTGTTATAGAAACTTGGAAAAGAAAATTCCTTAGGGCTTTGGGGATATTCTTTCGATCTACTTTGCTATCTTGGTAGGAGTATCCAATTTTGGAACTGTGTAGTATTCATGTTTGCAATATGTTCTTGTTTAAGTGTTCAAATTTCACTATTTATCCAAGTTTGGACATAGAAAATGAAAACACAATGTGATCTATGTGATAGGTTAGTCTTTGGTTTAAATACTGATATTTTTTCCTTGAATTTTAAATCTTATTTTTAACTTGCAGATGTAATATTTGTACATGTATTTAAAACAATTTTGCCTCCAAAATTATGCATTTTAACAAGTGCATTTGCTACATTATTTCTGTTCACTTTTTTAGGATCATGTATAAAATCATTTTCGAAGTAATTGCATTTGCTACATTATTTCTGTTCATTTTTAAGGATCATCTATAAAGTCATTTTCCAGATAGATAGTCATCTAAGTTTTAACACTAATAATTTTAAGATATTAATAATTTGGATTTACAAATTTCTCTATTAGAGATAAATTCAATTGGAAATATAATATTTTATTTAACATATTTTTTTTGTGAAGTGTGTACTTAATTTATTGTTGTCAATTAAAATCTATTTTTTTTGAAAACTTTTCATTGTCGAAGGGCTGCATAAGTATATACCCTTCTCACTAAAATTAAAACCCACCGTTCAAATTTCATCACTGAGCGGGGGGCGCTCCTAAAACACTCTCTAGAGAGTGTCCAGGTAAGAAAAATATGCCCCTTCTGCCATGAACTCATATTTTAGTGCTCATATTGGATTTACATGCTCAGATCTGGTAACTCTCCTTCACGTGCCAAATCTCACCCAAAGATTCTTCAAATCATGTACATATGCTAGACTCGGTTTGGATCACCTGCACAACATGCTCTAATACCATTTATTGTAGTGAGAGCATAAAATACAAGTATATTAATTGCAAATATTGAACAAGATGCAATCCCACAAATTTAACACAACAATTTAACATGATAAATCCCTAGGGAAACATCTATGGGACAATGATATTTAGTTTATTTATTGTTCAAGGGAGTTATTACAACAATCAAAACTAGGATTATCACTCACACTCAACCTCTCTTTTCCTATCTGCTTTACATGGATTTATAGCAGCTCTCAAACAGTTACATAGAACTCATTACATTAATGTGGATCCACAAATTCAATGATTTGTTTCAACAACAATCTGATTGAAAGGAGCCACTAAATCTACTACAACCCACAAAATCATGGTAAATTGGTTCGAATATCTCAACATTAATAACATTTGGTTAATTATATAGATTTCATGCTTATAATAATAAGTGAAGCACGTGAATTTCATGGTACGGGGATAGGCATGTTGATGCTTGGAATCCTTTATCTTTAGTTTAAAAGTTGAAACCTTGAATTTCATAGGATGAGTTTAGTGACCACTTGGAATATGTATTATTGTTCATTCATTATCGATACACTCCCTTTTTTCACACTACACGCATTTTCATGTATTTTTTGAACACACCTTGATGTATTTTTTTTTACAAAAGATTTGATTAATATATTGTAAATATATGTTTAAATAAAGGTGTAACACACCCACTACAGCATAATAAAATTTCCGCTTTTCCTCAAGGGACAGAATCCCTGAAGTCTTATGGGGGCCTAGTGTAGGCTAGTTCTTCCCTATTCACCTCCCTGTGATCTTGGGTTAGGACCATAGGCCAAACAAACCAGGTGCCTTTTTTTGTTTCACGACTCAGCGATACAAGTGAGTCCAATATTAAAGGTAGAATGGCGAGGGGGTTCCAGAAGGAAACCCTGGCCGTAGATCTGGGCGTGCAGATTCTGGCTGTCCAGATCTATCCGCTACTTAACGACAAAGCACTAGCTCCCTTTCTTTAGTCCCTATTTCGATAGGACCACATACGCGCCTAAATGCAAGAGCCTTTCACAACTCACGACCTCGCAAGTTGTGAGTCAAAGACCCTCAAATTTTTTTCACCAATCGTCGATACACGAGATCATGAAATGGGTACAACTTCCTTCTATCAGTGTCCTCTACGTGTGATAGTCAGCTAGGTTAAGCGCTAGCTCCTCTCGCTATTCGCCGCTTCGTGAGTTCAACGGTTGAAATCTAGTTCCTTCCTTATGCGATCCTCTGAGACTTGAAAGTCAACGAAGGTTGACCTTCCTCTCGCACTGATCACAACTCGCCACTTTGTGAGTTGTAGTGTCAAATCTTGTCACCTTCCCTTCACGAACCCCCGAGAAGCGATATTTAATTTACCCTCTCACGTTCTCGCTACTCGCAACTTCGCAAGTCCAAGGGTTTAGCTCTCATGCTCTTATCCCGCGAATCCCAGAGATGCAAGAAGTCAATGGAGCATTGACTCCCTTCTCTCGAGGATGCATGTCCACCCGTCAATCACACGTGCCCCACCTTGAAGTTCTACCATGTGTTCTCTCATGCTCGGCTCTCGGCACTTCGCTACTCATGAGGTCATAAATGACTCCTTTCAACCTTCAAACCCCCGAATGCACGATAGGTGATGGGGTTCCTGATCCAATGGTCCTCCTGTTCTCTGGATCCAACAACTATTTCCACTCCTCAGGACTTCGTCACTCACGACTTGGAGCACCCAACCTTTGGGGTGTTACCTTGTGAACCTCCAAGTTCGCGAGATCCCTAGATCTCTACCACTTGTCATCCTCGGATGGACGGTCCTAATCCTCTCACGACTTTGTGGGTTGAAGCACCCAACCCTAACAACCTTGCAACTCTACAAGATCCAACGATTATCGGTTTTTCGCCACTTCTATCTCGAAGTGTCTCTGCCATTCATTTCTTCTCTCTTCTGCATGCATTTGGATGTACATTTTTGATGACCCAGATCTATTTTTTTCTTGCTAATCTAATGGCAGTTGTAGCTCTTCCTTGAGCATGCACTTCTCTTTCTTCTCCTTGGAAGATTTCTTAAGTATCAAAGGTCTCGGCCTTTGTTTCTCCTCTGCGACATTCACAGCTATGGTTCCGTGCACAAAATGACACTATCCCTCCTGGGCTTCCCTAATCTGAAGCCATGAAAGATTCCCTCGACCTCTGTGAATTCCTATAGGGTTTGTGCATCTGACCAGGTGCTATTTGTCCTGAGCTTCATCAACTATGAGGGACTTGGGAGCTTTGCGTTCTTTCTCCTGGGTTTGACTCTTAGAAGAGCCTTCAACACATTTATTGCTCTCCTTCATGAAATCTAGGACTTGAGTGGGTCTCAGTCTCTACTTGTTTTACAAGGAGCCTGTGCATAACTGCCCTACCTCTTCTGATCTATGCCTTTAATGCTACTCATGAAAACAAAGGAACGGGGTTGAGGCATTTAATGCCCCCTCTTCTCCTTTGAATCTAACAACTGTGAATGACTACGGGTCTTCTGACAGGATCTCACCCGTCAAATGATACTTATCCTTACACTGTTGTCTCGAAATTTCAAGAGGATCGTTCCTCCTCGTGCAGGGTTACTAAGGCCTTGTGCCTTTACATCCTCTTTCCAGGTTCTTGATGGGCTTCTCAAGGAGCATATCTCTATGGGGAGGCTTACCCATGGTACTATTTGAGGTAGATAAGGGTATCTCTCTCTCGAGAACCAGACGTGAAGTCTGAATTGATCAATATGCATATAAATAGTGATTTATGAAAACATAAGCCATACATAATCTTTCCATTATAAACATGCAACTACCAGTACTGATCAAAACACCATATAGACATTATTGCACTGAAATCATTCACAATTTCACAGCTTATGAGCATAAATGCCAGAATATATATATATTTCAAGATGCCAGAGACAAAACACTTATCAGAAAAACTCTAGAGGTGATGCAACTGCTGAGAGGGGTGCTCGTTTCCACCCAACCATAGGCTCAGCGACTCCCAACGGATTTACCACTAGCCACCCTTGACCTGAGACCACGATACTATGAGACTGTGTCTCTGTCTGCCAGTGACCAAGAACGAAGGTTACTCTCCTTCTTCTCTGCTATCACTCACTCTGCATATTTTTCCATAGTTCTTCCTCCCTCGCATCTTCCTGTGATTGCACACTCCTCCTACCTTTTTCCTTTTCGGAAAGGTTGCATGTGGCACAATATCCCTCACGGTGGTTAGGTGTCAGGACCCCATGGATGGGTGGTTTTACCCCCATCTTTCATTACTCATGAGGATCCATCCACCTACCAACCTGTGAGTAATTAATTTTAGGCCAGCGAGCCGCTCTTGGTTCTCCGGGCTAGTGAAAGCCAAATACGGTATTGGTTTTCGACGGAAGTTAACGTCACCATTCCAGGTGCCTTCCAACACCTTTATCCAGCCATCATGGTCTCTTTTTTATCATATTCACCTCTCAGCAGTCCTGCAATATATATATTCATAATATTATTCACATTCATCGACCTTTTTCACAAGGTCTGTTTACATCACACATTCACATTTTTGAGTTTGCCACAATACTTGGCCAGTATAGTTATTTTTACAGGCTGGGGGAAACATGGTGTTAAAATTCCCTCCCCCTTAAAGGAACATCATCCTCGATGTTCTATCTATCAACATGACCTGAATGTATAGATGTAAACAAAATTGGATATGCATGTTTCATGGCATCCTCCATTTCCCATGTAGCCTCATTTGGGCCAAAACATTTCCACTCCACCTTGACCTATGCAATGGTTCGGTTCCAGAGCGAGGTTTCCTTTCTATCCAGTATGCATTGGGGTTCTAGTAGAAATTCTCCCTTCGTTTCCACCTGAATCACAGACCAATCAATTATATGATTAGCATCATGTACACATTCCTTCAATAATGAAACATGGAAAACATTATGTGCTTTGACTGTGGGAGGAAGTGCTAGCCGATAGGCTACAGGTCCCACTGTATCTAGAACTTCAAAGGGTCTACAATACTGAGGTGACAACTTGGTACAAGCTCCCATTTTCATGGAACTCTTCCTGGGTCTAACTCTGAGATATACATGGTCTCCCATTTTGAACTCTCTTGGAGTTCTCTTTTGGTCGGCATAACTTTTCTGTCGGTTTTGTAGATTTTGTTTTATCTAAGTCACTTTCTGTTCCATTTCTTTTAACATGTCAGGTCCAAAATATATCTTGTTTACAGGATTACTCCAGCTGACTGGAGTATTATAGGCCTACCATAGACGACCTCGAAGGGACTCATTTTTAGGGATGCTTGGTAGCCGTTGTTGTAGGTGAATTCTACCAGTGGCAGGTAGTCTTCTTATTTCTTGATTTGATGCATTACATGCATCCTTAACATGTCTTATAATATTTGATTCACTCTTTATGTTTGTCCATAGGTTTAAGGGTGATAGGCGGTCCTAAACAACAACTTGGTCTCTAAACCAGCCATTAGTGATTTCCAAAAGTTGGAAGTAAATTCCGTGTCTCTGTCAGAAATGATCTCTTTTGGCATACCATGCAGTTTGAATATCTCTTTCATGAATACCTGGGCGATATCGATTACCTTGTAGGTCGACTTGATGGGGATGAAGTGAGCAGACTTGCTCAATTTATCCACCACCACCATAATGGCGTCGTTCTGTTTGGTTGAGGTTGGTAATCCAGTGATGAAATCCATGGAGATGGTTTCCCATTTCCATTCTGGGATTGGTAAAGGTTGCAATAATCATGTTGGGTGTTGATGTTCTTATTTAACCTATTGGCACTCTATGCATTTGGCTAGGTACTCGACTATGTCTTTCTTCAATTCAGGCCAATAAAATTGTTTCTTGGTGGTAGTGACCATTTTTTGGTATCCTGGATGACCAGAATAGGGTCTTTTATGTAGTTCATCCAGTATGAACCTCTTCAAGTCGTCACAATCTGGAATATAAGATCTATTTTTGTAAGTGAGAAGACCTCCTTTGGTCATCTTATAGCCTTCATATTTGACTTTGGCAGGTTCTTACTGTAGGTATAAGGTCACAGTCTGAACGAAGGGATCTGTTTCTTGTGCATTTCTGATTCTTTCCTTGACATCTGTCCTGCAGGTACTCACTGCTGCCAGGTGAATTGGTTTCATGCTTCTTCTAAGGGCATCAACAACCCTATTTTCTTTTCTTTTAATGTGCTTGATTTCAAAATCAAATTTGCTAAGGAGGGCCATCCATCTAGCCTGTCTGGCGTTGAGCTTTGGTTGAACAAACGGGTATCGCAATCCATAGTGATCTGTCATAAGTACAAATTTTCTTCCAAGGAGGTAATGCCTCCACATTTTCAAGGCATGAACTATGGCAGCCAGTTCTAGATCATGGGTCACATAGTTAACTTCATGCTCATTCAATATTCAGGATTGATAGCATATCACACTTCCTTTCTGCATAAGGACTCCTCCGAGCCCTTCCTTACAGACATCTGTGCACATGAGGAAGTCAGCTTATGGTTTGACAATATTCAACACGGGCGCATGGGTCAGTAGATGTTTCAAGGTTTGAAATATTTCTTCACATTTCTCTGTCCACAGGAATTTTGTCCCCTTCTTCTGGAGGGCAGTGATTGGACAACCAATCTTGGAGAATCTTTCTATAAATCTCCTGTAATATCCTGCTAATCCCATAAAGGATCTGATATCTAAAACATCCCTTGGGGTAGGCCATTCCATGATAGACCTGATTTTGTCAGGGTCCACTGCTACCCCTTCTTTGGACCGAACATGACCCAAGTAATGTATTTGCTTCTAGAAGAAGTCACATTTGTTGAATTTAGCATAGAGTCGATGCTCTCTGAATACTTGCAACACAAGCCTAAGATGTTCGTTATGCTCTTCTCTATTCTTAGAATAAATTAATATATCATCAATAAAAACTAGCACAAATTTATCTAGAAATTTACTGAGTACATTGTTCATCAAGCACATAAAAGTGGTAGGGGCATTGGTCAACCCAAATGGCACTACAACGAACTCATAGTGACCATACCTCGTCTGAAAGGCAGTTTTATGGATGTCTTCACCCTCGATTTGGACTTGATGGTATCCCAAACTCAAATCGATCTTTGAGAAAATAGAGGCACCTCCCAATTGATCGAACAAATCATTGATCCTAGGCAAGGGGTACTTATTCTTTATAGTTACCTTATTGAGTTGTCTATAATCTATACACAGTCTAAGGGTGTCGTCCTACTTTTTCACAAACAGGACTGGCGCCCCCCATGGAGACACGCCAGGTAGAATATAACCCTTATCCATCATTTCTTTTAATTGCAATTTGAGTTCAACTAACTCGGTTGTGCTCATCCGGTAGGGTGTCCTAGACACCGACACTACTCCCGGTGCGATTTCTATCGATAAGTCTATGTCTCTTCTCGGAGGTAGACCAGGTACCTCTTCCAGAAACACATCTCTATATTCTTTCAAGGTAGGATGATCTTCAAGACTGGGTATGTCACCCTCTATGGTTTCCAACACCTATATTTCATATAGGGGACTTCCCTTTCGGAAATACTTTCTGATTTGCAGAGATGATATTTGTCTCACCGAGACAAGTTTTCGGATCCCTTGAAGGGTCATCCTTTTTCCTTCTTTTCTTACACATTTTAAGGTTTTATGGTAACAGTCCAATCTGGATTTATGGGCGGCTAGCCAATCCATACCAATCAATAGATCGTACGATCAGAGGGGTAATACGTTAAGGGTTGCTTGGGTGGGAAATTCACCCAACATCAATTGGCAAGCTGGTATGACCTCTGCTACCCTTCTTTTGGTGCCAGTGGCTAACTGTACCAACCATGGCTTGGTTTGTTTTTGTGGCTATAGTTTACACTTATCAACAACTTTAGGGGCTATATAACTCAAATTTGAACCAGGGTCAATCAAAATAGACACTAGATGGTTGGATATCATACCTTCTATCTCCACCACTGAAGCTTGATGGTTAGCTTGGTTATTATCCAAGGCTGCATAAATCTGCGGCACACTCCTGGCCACATCATTGACTGTAGTAGATTCCTAGATGTTATAAATCCTCCGAATATTCTGTTGTCAGTGTGGATAGTCACTCAGGAGATGTTCTTCTCCACAACCCCCGCATTTCAAAGGTTGTCTCTTTGGGTTATCAGTCTTTACTAGTACAGGTCTAGAAGTTTTACTTCTACCCGATGAGGGAAAGTTCTACTGGAGTACACTACGGGCTAGAAAGTTCATTCTTGGGTTCTTCTTATAGTTCTTAAATCCTGGGGACTTAATCCCCTTTTTATAAAACCCTGAACTATTCTTTGGTTTCCATCCTTCATGAGGTTCTGCTCGATGTCCATACTATTCCTGACAATATGTTGCCTTTCGAATAGTGCCTTCTGGGGTCTTTGGCTTATCAAATTCAATTATGTTCTGGTAGTCCTTGGGTAGCCCACTGATGAAGCGCTACACCTTTTCCTTTTCTGCTTTTATATAAGGCACATATCTCAACAAGTCTAGGAATTTGTTGACATATTCCTCTATAGTGAGTTGCCCCAGTTTGAGTTCATAAAACTCTTTTGTCTTCTCGTCGAAATATTTTTCCGACAAATACTTCTTCCAGAAGTATTTCTCAAACTGTTTTTAGGATAGATCCTCTTCAGAAACCCCTTTCACATTCTTAAGATCTTCTCACCAAATGGAAGCCTTTCCGTTCAGATTGAAGGTGGCTACTTGGGCCTTCATATTTTCTGAAAAGTCATAGACTCTGAAATACTCCTTTAATCCAAGTAGCCAGGCCTCTGCTTCCTCTCCCTTCTTTATTTCACCATCAAAGGAGGGTGGTTTGGCCTTTCTGAATTCTTCAAATTTTCGATGTTTGGAAGACTTTTGCTTCTTCTATTTTCTTCGGGGATAGGAACTAGTTCTACTGCTAGAAGAGCCTTCTGAATTGCCAGCTTCCTTCTCAGAGGAATCACTCGGCACTGGTCCTTTACCTTTGGGGTAGACCTTTTTTGAAGTTCTCCTCTCAGTGTGGCCACTGATATTATCATGTTTCTGAGTTTCAAGTTCATGTCACATTTGTCTTTGCAGATCAGATAAGCTCTGCTATAAAATTGTGTTAATTTCTGTCTGCTTTTCTTGTTCTTTAATCATCCTTTCATTGTCGGCCTTGTAGCTTTGCAACTCGACCATGAGACTCCTCACAGTCTCAGCTAGATCTAGAGGGTTCCCTATTTCCCTTCTTTCGTCGGACTCTTCATCTCTATTGTGGGAGCCCTCTCCCACCTCTTGATGAGTCACCATTCTCTACGTCTGTAAATTCCCACGGCTGATCGCCTGCTTGGGTGCAAAAGACAAACGTTGGTTGTTAGTCAATAGTTAGATACATTTTTATAACCCACGCAAAATTCATAATTCTTTCACATGCATATACAGTCGGGTTCTTATTTTCAAACTTTGATCCTTTGAATATAAAAGGGTTTAAGATAGGGGTTACTCCTCTTAGGAGTGTTCCGAATATAATTTCTGTGCAACTCGTTCATGAGCCCAAGCAGGCCAAGTGTTATAACCATGCTCTGATACCAATTTGTAACACACCCACTATGGCATAGTAAAATTTTCAATTTTCCTCAAGGGACAGAATCCTCGAAGTCCTACGGGGGCCTAACATAGGCTAGTTCTTTCCTATTCACCTCCCTGTGATCGTGGGTTAGGACCACAGGCCAAGCAAACCGAGTGCCTTTTTGTGTTTTTGCAAGCGCCTTTCACAACTCGCGACCTCGCGAGTCATGAGTTGAAGACCCTCGAATTTTCTTCACCAACTGCCGATACTCGAGATCACGACATTGGTATAGCTTCCTTCTATCAACATCCTCTATGCGTAACCGTCGGCTAGGCTAAGTGCTAGCTCCTCTCGCTATTCGTCGCTTCATGAGTTCAACGGTTGAACTCTAGTTCCTTCCTTATGCGATCCTCCAAGACTTGAAAGTTAGCGAAGGTTGACCTTCCTCTCACACTGCTCATAACTCGCCACTTCGCGAGTTGTAGCGTCAAATCTTGGCACTTTCTCTTCACGAACCCTCGAGAAGCGATATTTAATTTTCCCTCTCATGTTCTCGTTACTCGAGACTTCACAAGTCCAAGGGTTGAGCTCTCATGCTCTTATCCCGTGAATCCCCTAGATGCGAGAAGTCAACAGAGTGTTGGCTCCCTTCTCCTGGTGACGTGTGTCCACCCGTTAATCAAGTGGGCCCCACCTTGAAGTTCTGCCACGTGTTCTCTCATGCTCGGCTCTCAGCACTTCGCTACTGGTGAGGTCGTAAATGAATCCTTTCAACCTATGAACCCCTGAATGCATGATTGGTGATGGGGTTCCTGATCCAATGGTCCTCCTGTTCTCTGGTTCCAATGACTATTTCCACTCCTCGCGAATTCGCCACTCGCGACTTGGAGCACCCAACCTTTGGGCTCTTACCTTGCGAACCTCTGAGTTCGTGACATCCCTAGATCTCTACCACCTATCCTCCTCGGATGGACGGTCCTAATCCTCTCATGACTTCGTGGGTTGAAGCACCCAACCCTAACCGCCTTGCAACTCTACAAGATCCAACGGTTATCAGTTGTTTGCCACTTCTATCTCGAAGTGTCTCTGTTGTTTGTTTCTTCTCTCTTCTGCATGCGTCTGGACGTACATTTTCGATGACCTAGATCTATTTCTCTCCGGCTAATTTAACGACAGTTGTATCTCTTCCTTGAGCATGCACTTCTCTTTCTTCTCCTTGGAAGATTTCTTAAGTATCAAAGGTCTCAGCCTTTGTTTCTTCTTTGTGACCTTCGCAGCTATGGCTCCATGCACAAAACGACACTATCCCTCCCAGGCTTCCCTACTCTGAAGTCGTGAAATATTCCCTTGACCTCTATGAATTCATACAGGTTTTATGCATCTAACCAGGTGCTATCTATCCTGAGCTTCATCAACTATGAGGGACTTGGGAGATTTGCACTCTTTCTCCTGGGTTTGACTCTTATAAGAGTCTTCAGCACATCTATTACTCTCCTTCATCAAGTCTAGGAGTTGAGTGGGTCTCGGTCTCTACTTTCTTTATAGGGAGCCTGTGCATAACTGCCCTACCTCTCCTGAGCTATGCCTTTAATGCTACTCGTGAAAACAAAGGAAAGGGGTTGCAACATTTAACGCCCCCTCTTCTCCTTCCAATCTAACAGTCGTGAATGACCGCAGGTCTTCTGACAGCATCTCGCCCGTCAAAGGATACTTATCCTTACACTGTCGTCTCGGAATTTCAAGAGGATCGTTCCTCCTCATGCAGGGTTACTAAGGCCTTGTGCCTTTACATCCTCTTTCCAAGTTCTTGATGGGATTCTCAAGGAGTGTATCTCTATGGGAAGGTTTACCCAGGGTACTATATGAGGTAGATAAGGGTATCTCTCTCTTGAGAACCAGATGTGAAGTCTAAATTAGATCAGTATGCATATAAATAGCGATTTATGAAAACATAAGCCCTACGTAATCTTTCCATTTTAAACATGCAACTACCAGTACTGATCAAAACATGATATAGACATTCTTGCATTGAAATCATTCACAATTTCACAGCTTATGAGAATAAATGTCAGAATATCTATATATATATTTCAAGATGCCAGAGACAAAACACTTATCAGAAAAACACCAGAGGTGATGCAACTATTGAGAGGGGTGCTCGTTTCCACCCAACCATAGGCTTAGTGACTCCCAACGGATTTACCAGTAGCCACCCATGAGCAGAGACCATGATACTGCGAGACTGTGTATCTGTCTGCCCATGACCGAGAACGAAGGTTACTCTCCTTCTTCCCCGCTATCACTCACTCTACATATTTTTCTAGAGTTCTTCCTCCCTCACGTATGCCCGTGATCACACACTCCTCCTGCCTTTTTCCTTTCCGGTGAGGTTGTGTGTGTCATGATCTCCCTCATGGTGGTCAGGTGTTAGGACCCCACGGATGGGTGGTTTTACCCTCATCCCTCATTACTCATGAGGAGCCATCCACCTACCAACCTGTGAGTAATTAATTTCAGGCCATTGAGCCGCTCTTGGTTCTCTAGGCCAGTGAAGACCAAATACGGTATTGGTTTTCGGTGGAAGTTAACGCCACCATTCCAGGTGCCTTCCACCACCTTTATGCATCCATCGTGGTCTCTTTTTCAGCATATTCCCCTCTCAGCAGTCCTGCAATATATATATTCATAATATTATTCACATTCATCGACCTTTTTCACAAGGTCTATTTACATCACACATTCACATTTTTGAGTTTGCCACAATACTTGGCGAGTATATTTATTTTTACAGGCTCGGGGAAATAGGGTGTTACATGCAATGATCCCAATACAAATTCTTTCTTGGAATCACTAACTACTACTAATTTATTGAGTTATTAAGTGCATAAAAGATTCATCAACACATGGAGATCACAATATATTCAAAATGTAGAAGCACAAGCAAACATCTGACCTTTTTATTATGAACAATGTAAGATCAATACAATAGATGTCCGATCTGGCATAAACCTCAGATGGTCGTACAAGCAATAGATATGAGCTGCTACAAAATGCTCCCGACAATACAAAATAAGCCTCCAAAGGCTGGATATACAATGAAGACTAACTCAAGCAGATCTGAGCCATACTAATGCTCAACCTCCAAGCTGGGAAGTGCCACGTCCTGCTAGAATGTTGAAACCCTCAATAATTTTGCCCTTCTACCAAAAGTGTCCAATCATCCCAAGAAATAAGCCAAATGATAGATCGGGCAACTGTAAGGACAACCCAGATGTTTGAATCTCCAAGATCCCTCTCAGTTCCTGTAGATCTGAATTCCTCCACTGAATGGTGCACCCCACTGGATGACTGAAACCCTAGCTGGTTCGGCCCTGATGAAGGAGGCCTCCAAATACTCTGAAACTCTCTAAAAATATAGATCGTGCTATGAGAATCCCGTGGGAGAAGTTTTGGACTCAGATCTCATGCAGATCTCCCTAGATCTAAGTTTTACTGAATCACAGGACGTCCCCTATGGCTCCAAGATGTCCCAATCTATAGACAAATGTAGAATGATGATAACCCTCCAGAAAATCCCTCAAACTGATGGTCCTACCCCTGCAAAAAAAAACCAACTGTTGGAATGGCCCCAGGCCCTCAGGATAAGATGGATCGGACCTCCCTCTAGATGATGGTGCACCCTTGCTGGAAACAAAAGAACAGTATGGCCTGCTACCTTCTCAAGTGCTATATGGAGATGGGCTTAAACTAGAATGGTGTGGAGGAGTCTTTCATCCCCAAGACTAGGCTGCAGAACAAGGTGAGTGGATATTTCACCACCGAGTTGCTCACAAGGGTTTGTACAACAAACCCCCCAAATTGAATACTCAAGAGCAATAGAAAATGATAATCCAAAACCAAAATGAGTAATATGTGCACCCCAACCTCTTACTTATACTTTTCCTTCTAATTCTCTGTTGAGTTAGGTTAACTCCCAGGGTTAATCTTCTATTCTTCTGTTGAGTTATCTTTTACTCCTTTATCCTTTTCCTTTCTTAAGTCAACTTAAAAATATAAATTTTAACTTATTGACTTCCCCCCCCTCAGTGTGAGACTATGACCTAGTGGGGGTGCCCAGGCCACTGAGTCTCCTCATCACCTCTCTAAGACGTGGGGGAAATTACAGTCTCCCCTGTTTGAAATTGGTTGTCCTCAAGCAATTCCAAACCTGCTTCTCTAACCATGTGCTCCTGCTCCCAAGTGGCATTCTCAATGGGTAAATCCTTCCACCTAATCAGATACTCCTTGATTCTTCAGTTTCAGAGCCTCTTCTCTCTGACTTCTAACACCTCCTCTGGAATCAAAACAAGCTGTCCCTCCTCATCCATGGGAGGTAATGCCTCAATAGGCCTGACGTGTTGACTGAGGGATTTCTTAAGGCACGAGACATGGAAGACGTTGTGAATTTTGCTACCTTGTGGAAGCTCCAGCTCATAAGCTACTGCCCCTATCCTCTTGCTAATTTTGTAAGGTCCAAAGAAACGTGGCTGCATTTTCTCCACTCCGCTTCTTTTAATGGAGGCCTGCCTGTATGGTTGCAACCTCAAATAGACTAAATCACCAAAATCAAAGGTACGATCAACTTTGTGCTTGTCTGCTTGGACCTTTTGCTGGTTTTGTGCCCTCTGTAAATGATCCTTCAATTCCCTAAGAATGTCTTGGCTCTGCTGTATCCAATCCT
>JZKD02S2375682.1:326779-347169 GCA_000966675.3 Picea glauca | reverse complement strand
TGATTATCACTGAACCAGGAAACGGCCTGCTTGTGTCATTATTTTCTATTTCGAGTTTTAGAGTTGTTCATTTAATATCTGACCTGAACGTCTGAAGCGACAAACTCACAAAAAGACTTTTATGAAAATTATAAAAAATTAACCATCTATGATAGTCCCAAACGCTCGACAATCGAACGTAGCCATAGGTTTACAAGACCAAACTAGTATTGCACTGAACCTCTTTAATACTATCTTGCAAACTGCCAGAAACAGAACCGAATTGGAACAATCTTGGGCAGCCATAGAACGGGACAAAACCATCCAAGAACAGAGAGAAGAAAGGCAGAGACAGTTGAGAAACTGAATCTGATCGAGCCTTCCTTGTCCATTGATCTGAAAGAAAACACTATTATTTTGGATGCCTAGACGGTGTGTTTTATAGCCTTAAAACACAAACTCTGGAACAACACGTCTGAGGGTGATAGCTAGTACTAGGATTCAATGTTGTACCCACTAGTCTGAACAACTCCTGCCAAAACGTACTCATGAATCTGTTGTCCCTGTCACTGATCATGGTTTTGGGTAGGCCGTGTAGTCTGAACACCTCTCTGAAAAATAATTCTGTCACTTGTGTTGCACTGAAGTCTGTGGCTATGGGAAAAAAGTGTGCAAACTTCGTCAACCTATCTACCACCATGAAAATTCAATCTTTCCCCTGTGCTTTGGGAAACCTGGTGATGAAATCCATGGATATACTTTTCCACTTGTGCTCTGGAATAGGTAGGGGCTGCAACAGTCCTGCAGGGTGTGTGTGCTCATCCTTGTTTTCTTGGAATGTAGTGCATTCTTTGGCATGCTTCATCACATCTTCCTTGAGGCCTTTCCATGCAAGCCTCTCTCTCACCTGCCTGTACATCTTACTGATGCCCTGATGCCCTGCTGCTGGTGAGTTATGACATGCATGCAGGATATTAGCTTTGAGAGCTGATCCATGAACTAAAAAGATTCGGCCTTTGTAATAGATGAGGTCATTTATGACCCTGAAGTTGTCAACCTGTATTTTCCCGTCCAAGAGTTGACAAGTGAACTGATCCTTTGCATATTCCACTATCAAGTGTTCCTTCCAGTGGAATGACATACCGAACATGGAAAAAATGGATGGCCTTCTGGATAATGCATCGACCACTGCGTTTTTCTTCCTTTTGACGAATTCAATGTCAAAGTCGTAGGCTTGTATTTTTCTTACCCATTTTTTCTATCTTTCATTCAAATCCTTTTGCTCCAATAGATATTTAAGACTGTTATGGTCTGATTTGACCACAAACCTTGCACCTACCAAATATTGCCTGAATTTGGCCAGTGCATGCATGATAGCCAGCATTTATTTGTCGTAAATGTTATAAATTAGTTTAGGACCCCTGCGTTTCTGGCTTTCATAGGCAAGGGGGTGCCTGTTCTGCATCAACACGGCCCCTATACCTTCCCCCGAGGCATCACACTCCAAAGTGAAGGGTATGTCGAAATCAGGAAGAGCTAGAACTGGATAGGTGCTCATGACCTCTTTCATTTTCTCCATCGTGACTTGGGCCTCATCATTCCATTTGAAGGACCCCTTTTGGTCAGGTCAGTCAAGGGTGCGTAGAGTTGAGAAAACCATTTGACAAATTTCCTATAGTATGTGCATAGGCCCAGGAATTCCCTCATTTCTGTGAGTGTTTTCGGAGTAGGCCATTCCCTAATGCCTGTTATTTTCTCCTGGTGTACTTGTACCCCTTTTTCCCCTATGATGTGTCCCAAGTAAAGAACTTTTTTCATTCCAAACGCACACTTGGATTCCTTGGCGTATAGTGACTATTCTTCCATGATTGACAACATTTGGTCCACATGTCGAAGGTGTTCCTCCCAGGTCTTGCTGTAAATGAGCAAGTCATCAAAGAATACCAACAAGTGTTTCCTCAGCTGTTTGTTGAACACATGGTTCATGCAAGACTGAAATGTGGTGGGGGCATTGGTTAACCCAAAGAGCATCACCAAAAACTCATAATGGTTGTAATGACACCTAAAGGTTGTTTTTGAGATGTCCTCCTCCCTTATCTTGATTTGATGGTAGCCTGAGTGAAGATCAATTTTTGTGAAATATATAGCTCCATGCAGCTCATCTAGCAACTCATCAATTCTGGGTATGGGGTATCTATTTTTGATCATCTTTTTATTCAAATCCTGGAAGTCAATGCACATTCTCATTGTTCCATCCTTCCTCTTCACCAAGACTACTGACGAAGCAAATGGGCTTGAAGTCGGTCTAATGTGTCCCATGTCTAGAATCTCCTTGATGGATTTCTCTATCTCGTCTTTATACTTCTTGGGATGCCTATAGAGTGTGGTGATAACAGGCTTAGCCCCTGATTCTCACTCAATGATGTGCTCAAACCCCCTGTCTAGTGGCACACTTGGAGGAATCGGCCCAAACACTTTCTGGTGCTTGTCAAGGATTCTTTTGATCTCTGGTGTGTAATGCACCTTTCCCTTCTCATCCACCCGTGTTGAGACCTTACATTCTGCTGCGTATACAATTTCTTCCCTTCTGAAGATGGATTCCATCCTCTTGGCCGTGACCATTCTAGCAGAGTTACCTTTCATGCCTTTGAGCACAACCTTTCATCCTCCTTCCTCCACAAAGGACATTTCCATAGTCTTGTAATTTGTGGTGATGGGTCCTAAAGTGTTGAGCCACTGCACCCTTAGGATGATGTTGGTATCGGGAAGATCCATCACATACACATCCTGAACTAACTCATTCCTTCCCAAGGTGAGTTTCATACCTTGTATGTATCTGTTACAGGGCATAGTACTACCACCTGCTACCTCCACGTTGAATCCTTCAAACTCTACTATAGGTATGTGCCTCCTCTTCAGTAATGATGCATCAATGAAATTGTGGGAAGCTCCTCCATCAATCAGAACCAACACTCTATGTCCTTATAAGACCCCTCTCATCCTGAAGGTGTTGAACTTGGGTACCCCACTGATAGATGCCAACGTAGCCTTCTCTCCAGCCACACAGTCTAGTTCTAGAACCTCCTCTTCTGTTGCCTCTAACGTTTCAGCCTCCATGTTTTGTATCTGACCATACTCATCCTCTTCTTCGTCATATGAAGTGACCTCAATGTAATGTACATGTCCTTGTCCCATGCACTTATGTGAGGGATTCCATGGCTCCTTGCATGTGAAGAAGAGTTGCTTCCTTCTCAGTTCCCTCCTGGTGTTGTCATCTATTCTTCCACGACCCTTGTCATAACCCTTAGGGTCATGTCCTCCCTAGTTTATTGGAGGCCTTTGATCTCTTCCACCATTGTTAAGAGGTGGTCTGGGAATGAATTTTGGTTTAGCAGCTGGACCCAGATCCCTCGTCTTCCAAATGGATTCGTGTAGGCTGGTAGGCTTGAAGGCCTTAACCCAACCCTTCAAGGGTTCCATCAATCCTTCTGTAAAGAGCACCATGAGCCTAGTTGGGGACATATCTTGCACCATCACTTCCAACCTCTAGAACTCATCAATGTATGCCTCAACCATACCTGTTTGCTTGAGTTGGGTGAGCTCCCGGAAATGTAACTCAGGATCTCCTAGATCAAATCTATCAATGAGCCTCTAAGTGAATTCTGTATAGGATACAATCTGGTTGTGGCCGAGTGTGGGGAGCCCATGGTACCACCAGTCATGGGCCTTTCCATCCAAGTACATAGTGGTAAACTTGATGGCCTCCATCTCTCTCATGGGGTTAAGCTGCAGGTAAGTATCCATCTTATGTACCCATGCTTGTGTTGTCATCTTAGTTGTACCATCAAAGTATGGAATCTCTATCTTCCCTGCCCTTCGCTCAAACTCAAAGCTGCCCCTGTGGTTCGTCTTAGGTTGGTTTGTGAACATGAGTTGGCAACACTGGTCTAGGGACATCTGTCTTTGAAATTTCATATCCAAGTTGTAGTATTCTCTGGTACTCCAGGCTAATTTTCCACAAAATCTTCAACCTGTTCATGTTTCCATTGCTCATCTGTGAATATGGGCATGTATGGTCTAGGGTTAGCTTTGCTACCTGAGTGTTGGCCTAGTGGTTCATCTGTGAAAACTAGCACGTATGGCCTATGATTGGTCCTGCTACCCATCTGCCCATGGAATGTGCCACCTCCAAGACTTCCTTCGGATCCCGGTGCTGTCTCCGGGTTATATCTGACTTCCTCATGGGTTCCACCAGACCCTCCAGCCTCCTTATTCCCATACCTATCAGGATCTTTGCCTTGATGGGTTACTTTCATCAGAAGGTTAGTTATCCTAGTTTAGTTCTCGTTCATTTTATGTAGATTCTCATCAACTTTCTTCAAGGTTTCAGAGATTTCAGCCTGTCCCCTTCTATTGGTTTCCTGATACTCAACCAACTGCAGGACCAATGTCCTTTCTGTGTGGTTCATGTGTTGCTGGAACTTACCAAATTCGGCTACTAAGAGAGCCAAGCCCTAAGGCTTATGGTCGTCTCCTGAACCTTCCATTTCTGCCTCTGCTTCACTCTTGTTTTTCTTCCTCCGACCCATAACAATTCCCCTATACTTCTGCATGCACCGATCTCTCCATAGGTTTGGAGGATTGAGGCTCCAATACCATTGTAATGATCCCAAGCCAAATTCTTTCTTGGAATCACTAACTACTACTAATTTATTGAGTTATTAAGTGCATAAAAGATTCATCAACACATGGAGATCACAATATATTCAATATGTAGAAGCACAAGCAAAGATCTGACCTTTTTATTATGAGCAATGTAAGATCAATACAATAGATGGCCGATCTGGCATAAACCTCAGATGGTCGTACAAGCTATAGATATGAGCTTCTAAAAAATGCTCCTGACAATACAAAATAAGCCTCCAAAGGCTGGATGTACAATGAATACTGACTCAAGCATATCTGAGCCATAATAATGCTCAACCTCCAAGCTGGGAAGTGCCACGTCCTGCTAGAATGCTGAAGCCCTCAATAATTCTGCCCTGCTACCAAAAGTGTCCAATCATCCTGAGAAATATGCAAAATGATAGATTGGGAAACTTTAAGGACAACCCAGATGTTCGAATCTCCAAGATCCCTCTCAATTCCCATAGATCTGAATTCCTCCACTCAATGGTGCGCCCCACTAGATGGCTGAAACCCTAGCTTGTTCAGCCCTGATGAAGGAGGCCTCCAAATTCTCTGAAACTCTTCAAGAATATAGATTGGGTTATGAGAATCCTATGGGAGAAGTTTCAGACTCAGATCTCAAGCAAATCTCCCTAGATCTGAGTTTTACTAAATCACAGGACATCCCGTATGGCTCCAAGACGTCCCAAATGGCAGACAAATGTAGAATGATGATAACCCTCTAGAAAATCCCTCAAACTAATGGTCCTACCCCTGCAAACAAAAACCAACTGTTGGAATGGCCCCAGGCCCTCAAGATAAGCTAGATCGGACCTCCCTCTAGATGATGGTGCGCCCTTGTTGGAAACACAAGAACAGTACGGCCTGCTACCTTTTGAAGCGCTAGATGGAGATGGGCTAAAACTAGAATGGTTTGGAGGAGTCTTTCATCCCCGAGACCAAGATGCGGAACAAGGTGAGTGGATATTTCACCACTGAGTTGCTCACAAGGGTTTGTACAACAAACCCCCCAAACTGAATGAGTAATAGGTGCACCCCAGCCTCTTACTTATACTTTTCCTTCTAATTCTCTGTTGAGTTAGGTTAAATCCCAGGGTTAATCTTCTATTCTTCTGTTGCGTTATATTTTACTCCTTTATCCTTTTCCTTTCTTAAGTCAACTTAAAAATATAACTTTTAACTTCTTGACTTTCCCCCCCTCAGTGTGAGACTATGACCTAGTGGGGGTGCCCAGACCACTGAGTCTCCTCATCACCTCTCTAAGAGGTGGGGGACATTACATTACAAAAGGATACAATTTTATTATTATTCATGGTCGTTTTCATTATTATTATTATGTTGAAGGAATTATTTTAATGGGAGGTATTTCTTGTTTTTTCATCGTCTATCCACCATGAATTGAACACTTCTATATGTCCTCAGTCATCATTGACCGATCAAACTGATAGTTTTTCGTTGTCTTTCCACCGCAAATTGAACACTGCCATATGTCCTCTTCGACTGTTCAAAATAGTATGTTCCCTTTTCAAACTGGTTGTTTTTCATTGTCTATCCACCGCCAATGGAACATTTCCATATGTCCTCTATCATCGTCGACAAGTCAAACTAGTATTTTTTTTGTTGTCTGTCCACCGTGAATTGAACACTTCCATATGTCCTATATCCTCATCAATTGGTCAAACTGGTATGTTCACCATTCAAACCTATTTTTTTTTCATTATCTATCTACCGAGAATGGAACAATGCCATATGTCCTCTATCCTCATCAACCAGTCAAACTAGTAATTTTTTCATCTTCTACCCAACGTGAATTTAACACTTCCATATGTCCTTTGTCTTCGTCGACCATTCAAATTGGTAAGTTCCCTGTTCAAACCAGTCACTGGTTTTCACATGCCATGCGTTTGCCAAGGCACCAATGGACCCTTTTCCCATACATGACCCCATTTCCATTCTCATTCACTTGTTTTTTCTTCACCGGTATCATCTTCTCTACCTCCTCTCTACACTACAAGCATCATTCGACCACCATGCCTACCGAATGATAAATTTCACTGAGAAAAACAATAACAAGCTCACCGATTGCAAATGTCAATAGGTTTAGTCCCAGGACCAAATAAGATGCATCAATATTCAGATTTAATTATGAGAAAATCTCTCCTTGGATCGACCTAAATTTCAAATTGATTCAATATTTGGTCTGGGTGTGATCCAGGTGGTTATCGGTGGCCACCCACCTTTTTCAACTCACTCAAAATAGTTTTTTGGCAATTTACTATTTTTAGCAGTTTTTAACTTTCAAGGTCATTTTGAGGGCCTAAATGAAGGTTTTTCGAGATTGAGCTTCTCAATCATAGCCAAAGTCTCTGATTGAGCCCCTAAAATTAATCTCCTCGACAACACCTTTCCAACGAGTTATCGTGCACCCCAAACAAAGATCGTATGCCAAAGTTACGCCCCCGGGGAGTTGATACACCAAACTACCCAAAACGGGCTCCAAAAAAATGTTGGCTTTTCTTTATGATATAAAGGCCTTTGGAGCCTTATTGTAAAATGATCTTCTTGTGAATGCGAGTAGCCATCACATCTCTTCTTAGAGATAAGTTTCCACCATTCTAGCGAGTCTTTTGCTCTGTATTTTTATAGTTATGTACATTTTACACATTAATAGAAATTGTGTATTACTATATATCTTTGCCCATGGTTATATTTCTGATATATCTGTGTTATATTATTGTTTCTCTTTCAATAAATTTTTATATTTATGTGTTATATCTCCGCTCTCATTTCGTGCCAAAAATAATCTGGATCAAGATGGTGTAATTCAATAAGAAAAAAAAGATATGAAACATATCTCTCATCATTTTGGTCATGTGTTGGGTTGCCATCACAGTGACTAGTGACTACACATTATTATCCTTTTGTGTGACACCTTTAACTCCACTTTATATATTAATTTCCAAAATTTTTAATTGTTTATAGGATGGCTACTTAGTCGTGGAATTTTGTTCACTCTATGTTATATTCCAAAATACTTGAATTTCGTGCACTCTCAATAAGTTACATTAAAAAATACTCAATTTTTGTGCACTCAAAATAGGTTGCATTCCAAATTAATTGATGCAATGGATACTCGAGCCCAGTGATCACAAGTATTATTGTAAGTTTAAAATGGGTTCCAATCCTATTTACACAACTTAGGATAGTATACAAATGAGTATGGCCATTGATCTCTCCTCAAATGCACCATTCTCATCCTCAAAATCTCCAAATCTCGACTTCTCTCAATGCCCATGTATGGTCAACTTGAGGGATGGCATATCCATTGATCATATATATATATATATATATATATATATATATATATATTGATTGATTTATCACATATCATGAATGTAGTTATGTAATATATACATAATTGTGTTAATCACACATTCTCTGCACACCCATGTCCTTCTCTCAATAATTAAATACACAATTCTATTTCTTTATAGTCAATCCACATAAATGAGTGTTCAATACCTTTATTTTTATGTCCAACTATAACACGTTCAATACCTGCACCAAAGTGTAAGTCTCTTGTTTTTAAATCCTCATGTCACGTGGTAGTGGAGGTTTTTTCTATTCCACATAAGTTGAATGGATTAAAAGTTCTCTCAATTTGAAATCCTCCTCCAAACGCCACCTCTTTCTCAAGGGGGCTACAATAACTCTTGAAAATATTCACACTCACTAACAACTTGAAACCCATAAAAAATAAACTCCATCTCCAATCCATTCATTTATTCTCTATTCACACCTCCCACTCTTGCGTAATACAGATTATTAGTAATTCCTGCTCACAAATTTAAAATTGATATTACAATATTGAGGCTAATGTTTGAAAATAAAGGGATTATTTATAAAAACATGAAATAGAGGATCATAGGTTGTAATTAGGGTAAAGTATTAAATTAGAGAATTAGTTTACAGGTATTTGAGGAGCTTGGAGGTGACCATGACATTAGTTATGAGTGGTGTGTAGACATTAACATGACTAATTCAAAATTGCAGATGGAATTGAGTAAGGAGATCATTGTATCATTTAAGAACATGCTAATACAAACATCGAAGAGTTGCAATTAATATACTTTAAAATATCATTTAGATACCACTCTATGGATATTTTGGGCACCTGCACACCGTCAAACACATAGTTCTTGGGAGGAAAAGAGGTGGGGCTATAAGAGGCCGCAAGTCTCTCATTTCTCATGAGAGTTCACTTCACCAAAGATGACAACATCAATATGACCGTGGGGGTGGAGGAGAATGATCACAATACGTGTTCATCTGATGATCTAGATTGGATAATTATAGTGTTTTTCATCTATATTGATTATTTCAGAGTGGAAAACATTGGAGGAATCAACTTGCAGGGCCATTTTAGTGGTAGGTCCCAGTTTGGAAAATTGGGGTCTGAAACCTTCTGGAGCCATTTTGGGGTTAAAAATTTCCTAGCATGGCTTGGACCCTACGATGTAATTATACACATAGATACATTTCCATTGGTGAAAAAATCACGTCAATTGGAGCTCGTGAGCTCATATGAAAAGTTATGCCTCCTACAAGTTGACCTACTGTGTTTACCACCATGGTACGAGAGGATGCCATGATATCTTTCATTACTCATGCATATGGAGTTAGCCACGTATGTAATTTCAAGAATATTCTAGAAGGTATAAAACAATATCACAATTGAGGGTTGAGGAAGTAAAAAAACTACCCCTAGATGACCACTAGGAGGAAAAGGGGTTCCATACTTTTGAATTGTGTCTTAATCCATAAATGAGAAAAACATTGGAGAGTGGTGTTCTATGAGCATAACAGAGGAGGAGAGATTATGTAGAAACCATATAGGACACATGTCAAATTAAACTCCATAGAGAGTACCTATTTCTTTGTACATGCATCATTTCTATACAAGAGAAAAGAGAGCAGAGAAGCCTCACCTTATAGATGGGTTTTCTCCCAGATTGGGTTTCCTAGGTCATATCTTGTGTTTATTTGTGGATGGTGTGATTGTATTTTACTGTTCTCTATTTTCCACATTTTATCTATTTCATGCATAAGAAGAAAAATTAGTAACTAAACATTATGGAAATCTAAAGGAAAAATAACCTTGATAATAAAGATTCCAGTTATTTATCATATATGTTGTGATGATCTATTCGATTGAAATATCCACAGTAATTTACATATCATATTGGTATTAGAGAAGGTTTTTATTTTGGGTGTTTGTGGGAAGTTGTAGGATTGAGGAATCAACTTAAAGAGAAGTAGCATAAATCCTATCCATAGTGGACGATTCTGTTCATAAAAACCCTCAAGATCCAATAGAAGAGAGATTTGAGAGGTTGGAAGAATAAGTTTCCTACATTAGTTGAAATATGAACCTCCTCATGGTGGCTCTAGGAAACAAGCTCAGACAATTTGGAGATAATGGAGGATCTAACTCAGAGAAAAAGTCAAAAGGGAAATCATAAGATCAATAAGACTTAGGAAAGGAGTCATGGAAAGGATCCAAGAAAGAGCATCCAAGTTCGAGTGCGATGAACCCTTCACAGTCCCTATTCAATTTGGAAGTGAAAGTGTACATAAATCCATACCAAGGTGAGATTTATGCATTAAAACTAAATCACTGGTTGCAACAATTGAAATTTTATTTTAGTGTTCACCATATAGATGAATGGAAGAAGATTTCATTTTCTAGATTGAAGTTAGAAGGACATGCTTTAACCTGATGAGAAAGCCACACATAAACACTTAAGTTTGAGGGTGATCCACCAGTAACTAGGTGGGAGGACGTCAAAACCCTCATCAAGTCCCAATTATAACCTATCGAGTATGTAGAGGACCAATGGATCTGGTGGCACTACTTCAAGCAGAGGTAGGGGAAGTGTACGTAAAAAAAAAAATCATTTAAATAATAAAGGAAATTAAACAAAAATACATGTCATATTTCACTTACAGTAAGACAGAGCAAGCATGCACTTAGATTGATGTTTTTAAATGGTTGATTCAATGGAGGTTGTACCAATTTGCAACACTTATAACATAGATATTAATGTAAGATAATGATTGATGAAAACAAATGAAAACTTGAAATAGGAAACACATAAACTCAAGAGATGAAATATAGGAATATCTTTCTTTTTTGTGAATGATAGTCTTTATTAAAATATTTTTCTTCACAGGCCAAAGGCCCCTTTACAGTCCTTTTGAATAGATACTTGTATAGAAGGATCACAACAAAAATTATTATTCGATCCTATTTTTTGTATTTTCAAATATGTTGAGATCTTTGAATTCTAAAAATGGATCAATTAGATCAGATGATCCTTGGATTTATTCAAATGTTGAAGTGAAACATCCTCGTTTTGTTGATTGGATGCCCTTAATCAAATACAAAATTATCGTGACACAACAATCATTGGATCAACCCACTATGCCATCACGATCGTCAATTTCACTTTGATCTATCCCACATTGGTTGGGAAATTTATTTTTCTTGGATTTATATAACAAAGAATTTTGTTATGTATTTAAATACAAAGTGAATGGGCTCCAGAAATCCATGTGTGTAGTGTTACCTTTTAAGCTGTGAGACCCATTCTTTACCTCAACACACATACAACTTCAATAATTATCCTAATTCTCGGTGATCCGACATGATGTGGAACTGCTGACGTCAATGTGGTCCAACAAGTACATGGTGACCTCTCATTTTTCCCTGTTGTCATTAATATGGTAGAAAGATATGCCCCATTTCACCCAAATCTGATGTATGTCCTATGTATTTGAAAAATTTCACGTGTACATGTGGTAGGTGCTCATTGTCTCTGACATATTCTATGTTGGAAATATGACATGGCAATCCACATGTTAATGTTGACGTATCGCGACATTGGGACATAGGTTCCTAAAGCACTTCCCAACCTCAGAAACTCCCATGATATGTGGTCCGCAATAGTGACAACCGTTGATCTGGGAAGTAGATCAACGATGTTGAATAAACCATGAGTCAAGACCCATGTATTATTCAAGATGTGTGTTCGCTCTGTACTGGGCCACAATGGCACTGAGGTGGGAAAAGGACATGACATGTGTCACCCATTTTCAAGGTCCTAACCTGTGTCTTTGGATGTTTCCAAGTGTACACGTGGCACTCACTAATTAGATACAACTGGATATGAGTTGGCATGATGACGTCAAAGTTGATGTATCTCGACATCGAGACATTTGGACTTAAATCACTTCCCAACTTCCAAATCTCCTGCAGTCCATGGTTTGAAATAATGTAGATTGTTGATATGATGGTTAGATCTCTACCATTAGATCTCCACAAATGGGTGTTGTGAACTCGTGTTGTTTGGTAGTCTGACATGACATCAATGTTGATGTCATTAGTTGGGTCCCATGGATACATAACTGCCTTCTATTGGTGATTTTTAGCACTGAGGTGGTAGATAAACCATATATAAAGTGGGTTCCATGTACCCACATGGAAGCTTTTATTTGGTCTTGTTAATGCTCCACTGACGAGTTACATGGCATCAAGACTTTTTATTGTTAAGGATTTACATCTGGGATGCCGATGACTCGACATGACGTAACACCTAAACTTTAAATGAAACCTCCAGGATCCACGAAAGGATAAATACCATTGATCATTCTACCTAGATCTATATTTAATCTGCACTCCACATTCGTTGAAATATGGCTGGATGAAAACATAAACCTTTATTATTTTTTTAAATGCTACATGACAAAATAAATTTTATTCTAATTAAATATACCTATAATAAAAATTCTATAAATATATATAATATATACCACAAATAATATAATATAATGTATCAAAAATATTTTATATATTGTAACTAAATATAATTATAATTATAAAATCTAATGTTTGATAACTAAAATCTAAAGCTAAAATTAATAAGATAAACTAACTTTAATGTAAATCTAATTAAAATTAAGCTAAAACAAAATGAAAATTAATCTAAGAGATTTAAATTTGAGTTAAAATCTATATTTAGAAAGAAAAGTCAAGAAAAAGGCTAATATAAAACTCAAACTATCTATTCTAATTAAAAAATTCAATTTTAATTCACAATTTTAACCTGTGTTACAACACCAAGGATCAATGATCTCTTGGATTAGTTTTCTCATGACAAGTACTTCACTAAGATGGATTTGAAATCGGGATATCACCGATTACGAGTCAAAGAAGAATATACCTGGAAGACTGCTTTCAAGACAAGGCAAGGTTTATATGAGTGGTTGGTTATGCCATTCAATTTATTTAATGCATCGACTACATTTATGAGACTAATGGATGATGTTTTATGCCCTTATCTAGATTCATTTGTAATTGACTATTTGGATGATATATTGGTTTATAACACTACCTGGGAGGAGCACATATCACATCTTATGCACGTTTTAGAGACTTTGAAAAAGCACCAGTTGCTGGGAAATATCAAGAAATGAGAGTTTTCTTAGCAAGTCTTTGGTGTATTTGGGCTATGTGATTGGTGGAGGGGAGCTCAAGAAGGATCCCACAAAGATGGAGACCATCACGGAATGGCCAATTCCTACAAATGTCATTGAATTTAGGAGATTTTATGGGGTGGAAAAATACTTACGAAAGTTCATAGCTTCATTTTCAACACTAGTTTCACCACTCCACACCATAACAACGAGTGGTAAGAGTTTCCAGTGGGGAAAGAATAAAAAAAAATGTTTTGATAAGATGAAAAGAAATATTAGTCAAGCACCAGTGTTCGTTCTATGAAACTTTTATAAGTCCTTCGAAGAGGAGACATATGAAGGTGGGTATTCCATGGGAGCAATACTAATGCAAGGAGAAAGGCCCACATTCTACCAATCTGAAGTATTTCATGGGGCAGTTCTCAACTACCCTACCTACGACAAGGAGCTCTATTCCTTGTTACAAGCTGTAAAAAAGTGGAAGCACTATTTGATGGGAAATGATACCATAATCCACACAAATCACCAACCATTGAAGTATTTGTAGGCCCAGAGTAAGCTACAACAAACCAAGCATTAAAAGTGGATGGGGTTTTTACTACAATTTCATCTAGTCATCAAGTGTAATAAGGGTAGCACAAATAATTTGGCAGACACGCTTATGGCCACCCACATCCAAGATTACAGCTTTGGGAACTCTTATGCACATCGAGCCTTTTACCCATGATGCATACAAAGGCATACACAAAATATGAGGACTTCAAGGAGGTGTTTCAATAGCTACAAGGCCAAGTTCACATAGAAGAAAGTGATGTCAAGGATGACTATCATTTCCAGAATGGTTTACTCTACAATTTTGACAAGCTCTGTGTCCTTAAAAGAGAATGACTGCATCTTATCAGAGAGGCTCACACCTCCAAGGTTGCAGGACATTTTGGTGTTGGGAAGATAGTTGTCAATTTACAAAGGTATGTGTACTGGCCAATAATGCAAGAAGATGTAGAACATTATATTAGAGGATGCATACTTTGTCTACAACATTCCATCCAAAAACATAAGTAGTCAGCATAACTTTGGTGCAACTTTTGAGGGGTTACAATAAGAAGCATCCAGAGACCTGGGATGAAAATTTAATCTATATACAACACTCTTATAACATAGTAGTCTACACTTCTACTGGTAAGTCATCTTTTGAAACTTGCTTTGGGTAGTTTCCACCTTCACTCTTAGATGTTTTATATGGAAAACAATGAGGAGTGAAAGGAGGACCTCACATGAGATGCATTAATTTTTATTTTTTTTAGAATATTAGGCATATCCATTTGCAAGTACAAGAGACACTGAATAAATCACAGGAAAAGTACAAGGAAAGTCATGACCAACACAAAATAGATAGAAAATTTAGAGAGGATTCCACGTCAACCCCCATTACTCATGCATATGGGGTTAGCCATGTATATAATTTTGAGAATATATTAGAAGGTGTAAAAACATATCATGATTGAGGGTTTAAGAATTCAAAAACCTACCCCTAGATGGCTATCGAGCTATGTTAAATACCAGACCATTAGGAGGAGAAGGTGTTCTATTCTTTTGCATTGTGTCTTGTTTCATAGCTGAGAAAAACATCAAAGAGTGGTATTCTATTAGCATAATAGAGGAGGAGAGATTTTGTAGCAGTCAAACATGCCATAGTACAAAGGGAACTCTATATAGAGTATCTTTTTCTTTGTACTTGCATCATTTCTATACCAGAGAAAAAAGAGCAGAGAAACCTGACACCTTCTAGCTGGGTTTTCTCTCATATTGCATTTCCCAAGTTATATCTTGTGTTTATTTTCGGATGTTGTTATTTTATTTTAATGTTCTCTATTTTCCGCATTTTATCTATTTCATGCATAAGAAGAAAAATCAGTAACTAAATATTTTGGAAATCTAAAGAAAAATAACTTTGATAATAAATATTTCAATTATCAGTTAGATATGTTGTGATGAACAATTCAATTGGGATATCCATGGTAGTTTACTATTCATTTGACCTCAACCTTCATCTGGAAATAATTCTCTCTTCCATTTTCCTTAACAGATGCTAAAAGTGTTTTTAAATAAAGAACTTTGTGTAAAGAATTGTGATAGAGGTGTGTTGTGTCCCGCACAACAACCTCCCAAGTTTCTTGTCTTAGCGTCTATCTAAGATAAGAAATCCCCCCCCCATTCAATTCTTCCAACTGAAACCCTTGCACTCTCTCCCTTGTGCAAATGGCTACGCCTAAGTTATCCTCACCCTATCTCGCCTTATCATTTCCAGTTACTCCTTAGATCACTTCTACCCGATGATCCACACTTTGGTGAGCCCTCTCTTCCTACGTTGATACATAGCGCACTGAAGTGTGCATCCTTCTTCCACCTTTGCATTGACATGCCATCAATTTTTCCATCATTTCATCGTCCACCTCACTTTAAACTTGGCTAATGCGCTATCGCGATTCCGCCAAACCTCACTATAAAATACCCAACCACCCACAATCCGGGGCATGCTACCTTCAAGCCCACCCTTGGAATTCATACTCTTACCGATACATTCTCTAATTAATAAGAATGCATAAGATACAATATTTAGCGACATGCACAACAATATCCAACAAGCATGCATAATCTAAGATTTAGTTAAATGATAATTAAAATACACAACGGAATATATTCATACACATATAATCATATCACAACAGAGAGAACTTATCTTTATAAAAAGATGACACTAATTGGATGCAGGCCAACGAAATTCCACCCAACCGTAGACACCACTGATCCAAATCTCAACAACAGTGTCAGCCCCAAGCCAGGGCTATGAATCCACAAGGATGGTTCCAGAGTGTACTTGGGTTCCCAAACCAGTCATCTCTCAAGCTCTCATAGGTTTCCCAACACCCACAAAAATCCAAGTACCCATCTCTCTTCTACCCAGCCTGTACCACCCAAAGAGAATGGACCTCCACCCTTTGCCACGCAGTCTCTTAGACAATCCTTCTCCTTATTTTATAGGGAATCCAACATAGCTGGTCTAGAATCTCAATGTTGGAACTCTCAGGACTTATAGTTCTAAGAAAAACAGGGCACAGGCCAACACATCTCAGCCATGAAGGCCTCAAATCATGGTTGGATCACACCAACGACCACTACATCCGACCCTACCATGGCTAATTCTTCAATAGTTTGGTTCCCCTTTCCCGAGCCAAGACACGAATGAGGATGGATCAATGAATGGGTAATTGGGTGCATGAAAGTGCGTGAGGGAAATGAATGGACATACAAGAAATCAATGAACAAACCATCATTCGAACCCCCCCCGATCAAACCAGAGGCAGGTTTAAGTAACTTTGTGGGAAATGAAGAACCTCCCGTCCTTCACCAAGAAGCTCATGTAACTAATCCCCTCCCTTAGGGAAAAAGGGTAATTAACATAGGAATAAACACATAGCCCCTCAAGCCCCCTCTATTGTGGAATCATAGCCCCCTATAAATCTAGTCCTTGTCCATCTAGTAGCCAACCATGTATTTGTTATTAATAATGATAAAAAAAAATACATGTCTTGGGAACATGTAATGTCCCTTTCCAAATAGGAGCTCCAGAGAGGAGTCTTAATTGTCTAAACCATCCTGTTAGACTATAGACAGGGCCAAAAAGGGGTAAACAGGGTCACTAGAGGTCACTTTAGTCACCAGTGTTATATTCAGAAAGTGACATTGAGCTAAAAAGGGTAAAAAGTGATTTTAAGTCAGTATGGGCTAAAAATAGAAGTCAACAATGAATTAGGGTTTCAACAGTGATTTAGGGTTTTGGAAGTGAACAATGAATTAGGGTTTCAATAGTGATTTAGCATTTTGGAAAGCTATAAAGGAAGGGTCGATGACCTAATTCATCATTGTGCAGATTATGACTTGTCATTGAGGAGAAGAGGTGCATCTCAAGAGAGATAGTGCAGTGGATTCCAGGAGGAAGACACCAATTGGATGATTTCAGTGTTGAGAGACACACCCTAGTTATCGGGGAGATCATTCAGTTCTTCCATCATTCTTCAACAACAATTAAACAATGTTCAACAACAAGGGCACATTCATCTAGAGTGAGGGCACAACTTCTGAGAGGGTTTTTAGTCGACTTATCCCATCCAGGGAGAATTCCAATATTTCCCTCCGACCCATTTGAGAGGAAGGAAAGGCACATATTTTTCCTAGTTTCACATCAGATTCAGACAAAGGAATCAACTGGGGTTCATTTTCTAGAGTTGGATGTGCGACACTTTTGGCGGATACATTTTGGGTTCCAGAGTGAGAATCAGGTCATAGTCAGGGAAACCCTTCTGACCCATTTCCTAGTAGACCAAGGCGGTCATTTTGAGACACTTCTCGTCTGATTCCGACGATGGAATCACTAAGATGCATTTTGCCAGAGAAAGAGGGGCGCATTCCCCCAAGGGGATCCATACAGGGTCCAAACTCACCAGCATAAGGGTCCGACATTTACCAGTACTGAGGAATAGAATAGGGCACATCATTTGGGATAGTTTCCAAGCCATTCTAAGAAGTACAGATCCCAGGGTGAACTTTCCAGACTTCCAGCAGTTACTGTCAAAGATGTCATAGTCCCAGTGCATCCATTGATTCTGTAATGCTCCCATATTCTAGGTGTTATCTTTTAGTTTCTTATTTGTATTCCGGCTAAGATCCTTTTACTATTGATCTAGTCAAGTATTGTCAGTTTATTCATCTGTATTCAACCATTTTGTAATCCAAAGAGATATCATAATATAAAATTTGTAGTCCTTTGTCACATTTTTTATTTGTATGATCATTTATATGTTGTAAACGATTAATGCTACACACACATTAGCATCATTTCCTAGACTATCCAAGTCAGGAACATTACAGTGGTATCAGAGCTTTAGTCCTACTAGCCTGTGACTAAAGAAAATGAGTGTAGAAGAAGACCTAGAGGGACGTGAACACGTAGGTGACAAATATGTCACTTACAGTAGGCATAAGGAAAGAAGGCATAAGCCTGAATTTCCCCCTTTTCCTCCTAGCTTAGAGGAATAAGAAGAGGCACACAGAGAAGTAGAGATAAGGGCAGAGTGTGAGGTTGAGTGCGAGGCAGAGAGGATGTTAGGAGATAGATATGAGAGACTAGAGGGCAGTGGCAAGGCCCCCGTAGATCTCGATACAACTTTCATGCAAGTTATAAATGATATGTTAGCTAGTCAACAGACCATGTCTCATTCCTTGGCACAAGTGGTTGATAGATTGGCTAGAGTGGGCACCCCAGACACACAAGTTTCACATGCAGCATAAGGGAACTCAGGAGTAGGAAGTAGACCCCAGTCACCCTCTCGCACATACACCTTTGCGAGTAGGATTCCCATACCCTTATTTCCCAATTTCTAAAGGCCTCCCTCGGTATCCGCACCACCACCGATAGCATAGAGGCCACCGACTCATGCAGAGGACATTGGAGAGTATAGGAGGGAGTATGCATCATTGGGTCATGACTTCCACCAGGACATGACCCTAGTTGAGTACCATGGACTCAGACTTAGGAACTGTCCCAGAGAGCTACAGAGGGGAGGACCGCAACAGTAGTAGGGGCATAACATGGATTTCATCTGAAAGTTTGGTAAACTCACCATACCTTCTTTCAACAGATCACCCAAATGCATTGCCAAAGCTTGGGTACAGAATCTAGACACATACTACAAGCTCAACCAAATGACTAAGACAAAGTCCATCATTTTCATGACCTTACACTTGGAGGGTGAGGCACACGAGTGGTGGTATCATGTATTGGTGACATTGGGTCACAATCGCATCACTTCCTATAGGGAGTTCACAGAGAGGCTCATGGACAGGTTTGATAGGAGGGATCCCGAGATCCACTTCAGGGATCTAGCCTAGTTGAGACAAACTGGCACAACAGAGGCATTCATCAAGGATTTTTAGTGGGTAGCCATGGTAGTGCTAGATATATCAGAGCCTAGGTTGAACATGTTATTCACAGAGGGAATCATCGAGCCTTTGAGAGGATGGGTGAAGGCATACATGCCTCCCACCTTGCAGGATTCCATCCTTCACACTCGAGATTTGGCAGACTCAATGACAAGGACTAAAACCTTTTCCAAACCCTTCGTACCCCAGAAGGATCGAGACAGGAAGCCATTCCAGAGAATGGAAGGGCAAGGAGAAGCTTTATGATGAGACTAGGAGAGAGGTTATGAGGAAGAAGATTTTCTTCAATTGCAAAGACCCTTGGGTCCTAGGCCACCGGTGCATGGGCAAGGGAGAGATTCATTTTATTGAGGTGGCAACAAAAAGTGTGAACAGTGAAGAGGAGGAGCAGGACAATGGATCCACTAGCATAGAGGAGTCAACACAAGCAAAGTAGAAACCTCCCCATAGACCTCCGACACCGACAGGAGCCCATCCTCGAGTAGTCCCACAACCACTTGAGTAGGCTAACAGAAGGAAACCAGCAAAGCGAGGAGTCATAGTGATCCTTTCTATTGTTCCTAGGTATGATACCCTCCAGATCAGGGGGACTATTGAGGGGAAACGATAAATTGCCTTGATAGATGGTGGGGCCACCCACAACTTCATCGATGCTTCACTAGTATCGAGACAGGCACTTCAGAAAGAGGAGTTTGAGGGGTTTGATGTTGCAGTAGTAGATGGCCACACAGTGGAGTGTCTAGATAGAGTTCCAGACTTGGAGGTAAATTTAGGCAACTATACAGTGAGAGATACGTTTTATGTCGTTGACCTATCTGACATAGATGTGGTGTTGGGAGTCCAGTGGATGATTACCTTGGGAAAAAACACCACCAATTACCAAACCTTAGAGATGGGATTCAGAGTCCATGATGGGAAGAAGGTTGTTCTAAGAGGTATGTCGACAGGAGAACCCAGGATAGTTTCAGCCAAGAGGATGGAGAGGATATTTAGACATGGGGAAGTAGCATATGTTGCTGAGTGTTTGATCACTACGTGGAAGGATTCAGAGGGTCGACAAGAGTACCATACAAAGATCAAGGATTTATTGGGATGACATTAGCAGGTCTTTGAGGAAATTCCACTAGGGAGACCACCTAACAGGGGGTTTGAGCACACCATTGAGTTGGAGGAGGGGGCCAAAACTA
>JZKD02S2375682.1:315448-326738 GCA_000966675.3 Picea glauca | reverse complement strand
ATCATCATCCTAGGAGGTTCAAGGATGAGATAGAGAAGGAAATCAAGGAATTGTTGGTGATAGGACACATAAGACTGAGCAACAACCCATTTTCTTCTTCAGTTGTCTTAGTTTTGAAGAAGGATGGCACCATGAGGATGTGCATTGATTACCGAGCCTTGAAAAAGAAAACCATCAAGAACCGATACCCTATCCCACACATTAACGAGTTGATGGATGAACTGCATGGGGAATTTTTCTTCTCAAAGATTGATCTATGCTTTGGATATCATCAGATCAACATTTGAGAGCAGGACATAAAGAAGATGACATTTCGATGTCATTTTGGACACTTTGAGTTCCCAGTTATGCCATTTGGGCTAACCAATGCACCCACTACATTCCAATCTTTCATGAACCATATATTCAAGGATCAGTTAAGGAAATCAATATTGGTTTTCTTCGATGACATATTGATCTATAGACGTTCATGGAAAGATCATATGAGGCACTTGGATGAGGTCTTGAGCATCATGGAGGCATAGTCATTATATGCCAAAGAGTCCAAGTGTGAGTTTTGTATGACAGAGGTGCTTTACTTGGGCCACCTCATCAATGCATAGGGGGTACAGGTGCACCAAGAGAAGATCAGGGCCATTCTAGATTGCCCAATGCCCAGGAACGTGACAAAATTGAGGAGCTTCTTCGGGCTGTGCAACTATTACAGGCGGTTCGTCTAGGGTTTTTATTAGCTTGGAGAACTGCTGAAAAATATTACCAAGCATGGGGCCTTCATATGGACCGAGAAATCACAAGAATCCTTTGATCACATGAAGGAAGTCATGGGCACTTGTCCATTGTTGGCATTACCAGACTTCAACTTGCCATTTGTACTAGAGTGTGATGCATCCAGCAAAGGGATCAATGCAATTTTGATGCAGGGAGGAAACCCCATTGTATTCGAGATACAGAAACTTAGTTAGCCTGAGAGGTTGTATTTCATTTATGACAAGGAAATGTTGGAAATCATGCATGCCTTGACCAAGTTTAGACAATATTTGGTGGGCAACAAATTTGTGGTCAAGACTGATCACAACAGTTTGAGGTATTTCCTTGAGAAGAAGGACCTCGGTGAGCACCAACGGAAATGGGTGACGAAGGTACAGGAATTCGACTTTGACATAGAGTATGTCAAGGGGAAGAAGAACATTGTGGCCCTTGCACTATTGAGGAGACCTACAACAAGTTCTTTGATGGAGATTTCAGCAGATTGGAAATCCCACTTGTTAGTGGAATATTCCAAGAACAAGTTCACTTGTGAGGTGATGGATGGGCAGATATAGGATGACTGGTATAGTTTCATTGATGATGTCATATTTTACATGGATAAAGTCTACTTGGTGCCAGATTCAGGGCTCAAGATGAAGATCCTCATCGCAATCCATGATTCACCTTTAGCAGGCCATCAGGGGTTTTTCAAAACCTATAGATAGATTAGAGAGAGGTTCTCATGGAAGGGCCTCAAATAGGACATTATGAGACATGTCAATGAGTGTGTGACTTTCCAACAGAACAAGTTAGAGCATGCTCTTCCAGCAGGGCTACTTCAGCCACTCCCCATTCTAGAGCAAAAATGGGAGAGTATATCTATGGAATTCATCACAGGTCTACCCAAGGTCCAGGGTAAGGACTGCATCTATGTAGTGGTCGATAGATTGACTAGGTTTTCTCACTTATATTCCATACTGACAGAGTGCAACATAGTTCAGGTAGCCAAGATTTTCTTTAGGGATATCTTCAAACTTCATGGGTTTCTGAAGAACATCGTTAGTGACAGGGACAGTCGGTTCATAGGGACATTCTGGAGAGAGTTGTTTTGGTTGGTGGGGACGAAGTTGAAACCTAGCACCAACTATCACCCTCAGACATATGGGCATACCAAGATTGTAAACAAGTGGGTTGAAGGGTATTTGAGAAACTATGTAGGAGGAAAACAAAGAACATGGGTAAAGTGGTTACATTTAGGAGAACATTGCTACAACACCACCTTCCACATGTCCATTGGTATGAAACCCTTATGATCATTGTGCATATATGATTCTCCCAATTTGGTATACTTGGTCTTCGGGGAGAGAAGAGATCCCAAGGCCAAGGATTGGATAATAGAGAGTTAGGAGATTCTGAAGTTGATGAAAGAGAACCTCCAGATGATGCCAAAATGACAGAAGATAAGTGCATACAGGCACAGAATAGAGAACAACTTTGAGGTTGGAGATTTGGTTTTCTTGAGACTCCAACCCTATAGACAGTCATCTCTGAAGAAGAGTGGGGTCAAGAATCTCAAGACTAGATTTTATGGTCCTTACAGGATCATGTGCCGAGTATGTGAGGTTTCTTATGAGCTAGATCTTCCAGAGGGGAGAAATATCCATAACATGTTCCATGTGTCTTGTCTAAAAAAGGGAGTGGGACAATTCATTAGCACATCAAAGGATCTTCCCCCGTTGGATGAGGAGGGACAAATGGAGTTGGTTCCGGAGGAGATTTTGGAGTACTGGGAGCGTAAACTGAGGAGCAGGGTCACCATAGAGTGTTTGATCAGATAGAGAAGGCTTCTAGTAGAGGATGCTACTTGGGAGAGCGAGTAGGAGTTGCAACACCCTGGACTGGTATTGCTTGAGGACAAGAAATTTTTGGAAGGGAGGACTATAATGTCCCTTTCCAAATAGGAGCTCCAGAGAGGAGGCTTAATGGTCTAAACCACCCCGTTAGACTATATCTAGGGCTAGGATGGGGTAAACAGGGTCAGTAGAGGTCACTTCAGTCACTAGTGTTATATTCAGAAAGTGAAATTGAGCTAAAAAGGGTAAAAAGCATTTTTAAGTCAGTATGGGATAAAAATAGAAGTCAACGGTGAATTAGGGTTTCAGTAGTGATTTAGGGTTTTGGAAGTCAACAATGAATTAGGGTTTCAATAGTGATTTAGGGTTTTGGAAAGATATAAAGTAAGGGTCAGCGACCTAATTCATCATTATGCAGATTATGACTTGTCATTGATGAGAAGAGGCGCATTTCAACAGATATAGTTCAGTGGATTCTAGGAGGAAGACACCAGTTGGATGATCAGTGTTGAGAGACACACCCTAGTCACTGGGGAGATACACCCTAGTCACCGGGGAGATCATTCATGTCTTCCATCATTCTTGGGAAGCAGTTAAATAGTGTTCAGCAGTAAGGGCACATTCATCCAGAGTGAGGGCGCAACTTCTGAGAGGGTTTTTAGTCGACTTATCCCATCCGGGGAGAATTCCAAGATTTACCTTCGACCCATTTGAGAGGAAGGAAAGGTACATATTTTTCCTGGTTCCTCATTAGATTCTGATGTAGGAATCAACTGGGGTGCATTTTCTAGACTTGGACATGCGACAATTTTGGCGGATACATTTGGGATTTCAGAGACAACATCATGCCATATTCAGGAAAACCCTTCCAACCCATTTTCTAGTAGACCAAGGTGGTCATTTTGAGACACATATCATCTGATTCTGATGGTGTAATCACTAGGATGCATTTTCCAGAGAAAGAGGGGCGAATTCCCCCAGGGGGATCCATCTAGGGTCAAAACTCACTAGCAGAAGGGTCCGACAGTTACCAGTACTGAGGACTAGAGAAGGGCACATCATTTGGGATAGTTTCCAAGCCATTTCGAGAAGTACAACTCCGAAGGAGAACTTTCCAGACTTCTAGTAGTTACCGTCAGAGGTGCCATAGTCCCAATGCATCCATTGATTCTACAGTGCTCCCATATTCTTGGTATTATCTTTTAGTTGCTTATTTGTATTCCATCTAAGATCCCTTGTCTGTTGATCTAGTCAAGTATTGTCAGTTTATTCAGCTACATTCAACCATTTTGTAATCCACAGAGATATCATAATATAAACTTTGCAGTCCTTTGTCGCATTTGTTATTTGTATGATCATTTATATGCTGTAAACGATTAATCCTACACACACATTAGCAGCGTTTCCTAGACTAGCCAAGTCAGGAACATTAAAACACACTTGCCTTTTAATAATTGTTTGGGTACCCTGGCCTCTCAGTATTATAACAATACATTGTTTAAAATGGGGGTTTGAAACCTGGGGTGTTACATCCCCTCCCCCTTATTTTGGCATTGTCCTTAGTGCATATACAAAATAGATATCAAAATCTCAAATTTATTCAAAAATCTGTAGGTACTCTGCCTACATGGCATCTTCATGCTCCCAGGTAGCATCTTCAGGACCATAGCAGGTCCACTTAACTTTTACCAGCTCTATATATACCAAGGAGACATTTTCATTTTGAATCATCTGGTAATTGTACATTTATGTGGGCATAAGGAGGTTTCCCCCTTGAAGAGGCTTATGATATGAATTTATCTCTTTTTCAAGGCGTTGAGTACTTATTCTAAGGTTTTTCTATGCTATTTTGATATTTGGCTCTTAACATATGGTATCAGAGCTCAAGGTCTTGGGGTTTCGCTTCTACATCTGAGACACCTTGGAATTTTTTCTATAACTTTTTTTCTACAATGTTTCAGAAGGAACGTCTTGGAGGATATTTAGTAGACGGATCAAGGTACGTTGGGTAAAATTTCATGTCTTGAGGCCTTATACTTTCAGAGATATAGCCTATGCAAGATAGGGTTCTGGAATCATCTTGAACTGATCAATTGCGGAATTTTCACTACAAAATTTTTTCTGTAACGTTGCAGACCTTGAACTCCAGAGGATATTCACAGAAATTAGTAAGGTATCTATGGTAAAAATTTCAGCTTCTGGGTCATCTTAAATTTGTAGATACACCCTGTGGAAGATAGGGTATCTCACTAGTCCTATTGACTAGTCTCAAGAAGGTGTTCCAGGTAAAAAAATCATAACTTCTTCCTAGAGTATCCAAATTGAGTGAGACTAGTTTCATTGGATAGTGGAAAATCTATAGTATTTCTGGTACAAGTTTCATAATTTTATATGAATTATTTTGTGTGGGCATGCTATACAAGTGAGATCTCCTTGAAAGGACTAAACTCAACAAGTTGTGGGGAAGTTACTGTAAATTTCACTTGGGACATCCAATTTTGATTAGACCTATGGCAGTGCAGAGAAGAAATATCAAAGAACTACAAAAAAGAAAGTTTCATACCTAGAAGGGCTGAAACTTTGGAGATACAGTAGAAGAAAGATTGTCTAGCAGAACCACCTCAAAATCAAGGTTCAAAAGTGATACTTGGCCAACATGCCACCCAAAAAGGGAACTTCTACACCAAATAAGCCTCTAGAAAATCCTAATTAGACTCTTGATGAAGGTGAAGAAATGCATAGGGACATAAATGATTTACAAAAGAAGACATTAACAAAAGATGAACTACAAGAGATGGAAGCTAAGTTGGAGGCAATAAATACTAAGATGGATGGTTTTAAAGAGGAGATCATGGAAGGTGTTAGCAACATTTATTGTATAGGGGTATTCTCCTCTCTGATTTTTGGCCTCTAGTGTAAACACATAGAAGAGGGGTTTTAAATCCGTTCGGATGTGTTTTATTCAAGGGCCACAGCCATAAGCATCGAGCGCAGCTCACAGAAGAAGTCCATTTCGGGCTTAAAATCAAGCGAGTGAGCAGCCTGATTTCAACGACAAGGATCAATTGATGAAGCAGATCGACGGTCATTGGGTTTTAAGGGCTGTCAAGTTGCCTGGGATTTAGCATGAAAGGTAGCACCCATAGTTCAGGGCAAGTCTGGGTCATCCGATCCAATTGGGACAGGTGGCTTCCAGTTGGCGTATCGGGGATAGGTGTTTTGAGAGACAAGGAGCCTCCCATTCTTTACATTTGAAATCGCCGATCGATGAAACACCGAAAGAACCTTTGGAGCCGAGCCCATGGTATTAGCACCAAGTCACATCAAGCGAGCCTATGGATGAAGTGGGCCTCCTTTTAAATATAGGATGCTACCTCAGCTGTTTATCTTAAGGACACGTGGCACACATCTGTGCCATGTCGGCATTTGACAATTCGAGGAGTAAGAGCTCCTTGTCATTTCACCTCTCGAAACCTTGAATCCCGAAGTGCCGAAAGTGCCCAGAATCGGGCCCTTGGTTTTGGCGCCTGGTCATAAGGAGCAGGAATGGAGGATGGGTGCTCGCATTTATCGTTCTGTACAAAAGGGAGGCCAAAAGCGCTGAATTGAGTTTCAGAGGGGAGGGTACTGTGTTCTCTAGACACCAATTTGATGTGATCTAAATCCTAGTACCTGCTGGGTATGAATGAAGAAGAGAGAGGGTGGTTGAAACCTCGCCTCACTCATTAATTGCAAAGTATGGATGTTCTGGCTGAAAGTCTACACAAGAAGGTCCTTTGTATTGGTTCTATTCATGGAAGCCACGCTGAGTCCTCGACTCACCAAGGAGGTCTGCACACGCTAGCTTGGCTCTTAATGGCTCAGTTACTTCCCTTGCAGAAGCCATGTGTAGTTAAGGTGGCATCTGACAAAGAATAGCCGTTCGAATTTGGCCAAGGGGACACCAAGTCTTGAGTGCACGATCGGCTAGAGTCTACATGCACAGACTGTCAGAAGACATGCAGACACAATGTTTTTAATGCAACTTCTTGTTTTTGCTGCTGTGGTTGTTTTTGAGTATATGTAGGCATTTTCTCCATTTTGGTAAGGATCGATGGTAGAGCGAAGATCCCGATTGTAATGTTTTAACATGCACTCTAGTTTTCTGGTTATACATCTGTATGTAAGATTTCTTGTTTAATGAAAGACAGTCTCCTTATTCCATCTAGCTTTCATCTCATACTGAGGGAGTTCATGATTGACTGATTCACATGAATTATTGCAGTTGTGTCATGATAAAGGATTTATTGTGGCACTATTGTATTCTCTGGTTTTCTGCATTTGAATGTAAGATGATATTGCATTTAAATGCATTCTCCTACAGTCTGCTAGAAACCTGATGTTGACAACAGACCTTTGCATCTCTCTGATACAAGTATTCCCCCTACTCACCCTTACTACAACTCACTATCTGGAGTATGTCTAAGACCTCACTTGCCCATGCATGCCTCTCCTAGTTTCGGAGTTGAAACAGTATCGTTGAGTTTACTTCCATTCGATCACCCCTTTCATACACAAATCGTGACATAAACTGATGGGCATCGGGCTCTGCTCCTGCTGCAATCCAGGAGTGACTTCCGACGCTAACATTTATGGCGCCGTTGCTGGGGACGAAGTTGAAGATTTTCCCTGGGAAGAATGACATTGAGCCTCTAATTCTGAAGGTGCATCAGACATTGGACCCCTTCAAGATTGCTACTGTGCACCTAGCGACTCCACTGTGGCGACTCCATTGTTTCCACTTCACTGTTTCAGCTGTAGCTATTGTTAGCACACCTAAAAGATAACCCAGAGGAGCTTTCTCAAGAAGGTTTCAACAACTGCTTTCTCAGCTTGAGAAGCTTCCCGGGGTAACGACAATGTTAAGATCTGGCCTTTGATGGTGAACAAGGACCAGGCATATTTGAAGCTGTGCATCTTTCACCTGGCGACTCCATAATTCGAGGATCGATTGGCGACTCCACTGGTTCGATATGGAGAAAATTATGGCTCAAAGGTTTTCTTTCTGTGACTTTTCCCAGATAGTTGGGTTTCCTAATGCACTTCCTGATAGAGACCAATGGGAAGATTTCCTCCCCGAATTTCATGCAACAAGTTGGGAGGAACCAGTTGAGCATTTACTGGACTTCCATGAGGCTATTCACCGACACAATATCATGCATGAGGATGTACGGATTAAGCTCTTCAGGTATTCATTGAAGGGAGCTTCTCTTGAGTGGTGTCGATCTCTTCCCGCTGCGAGCATCCACTCTTTAACAAGTTTTCATACAACTTTCAATTCATTTTGTAAAGATTATTTTCCAGCTGATTGTTTGTATGAAAACTGTTGTGAGGAGTTTTGTTCACTTCATGAAGCCTCTGCTATCCCTGAAGACCATGTCCATGATGAAGCTTTTACTGTGGAGGAAATCATTTTCCATGAAAATATAGAGGTGTTGAATGATATTAATTGTGTTAGCCCTAGAATGGAAGCATCTGACATCATATCAGATGGATCTATTCTTTTAGATGTTCATAACGATCAACATGCCTCTTGTGGAAATTGCTAGTTTATGGAGCAAATGTGGTCTATAGTAGATGGCTCACCTGGGTATTGGGTTGAGGAAGATGTTTCTAGCTGCCCTGCTTATGACGATGAAGACCTCCCCATTTTTAAATAAGAGATGGTTGTGGAGGAGTATTTTTCTCTTTTCCTTCAAGGGGTTTCTCATGATATATTCTTACTTGGGATTAAAGAGAAAAGATTATGTATGAGTAGCCAGAACCAACAGGTCCCACTATCCCTAAAACGAATTTTTTTTATGGGATCACTATTCTGGAGGAGGATCATATCAATGAAGGACACCCCCTTTTTGATGTATATTATAATGATGATGAGCAGCAAGCTTATCCTACATTTGATCACTATAAAGATACTAAAGAGCCAATCAGCAAGCAGAACCACCCCATGGTCCCTATTTATGATGAATATGAATCAGACCTGGGGGAGAGCCAAGAAGAAGAGCAGAAATAACCAGAGGAGTAGAATATTTCCTGTCCAGAGCTAGTCAGCGAGAAGCCACTGCCTGAGAACAATGAGCCTACGTCAGTTTTCCACCAACCTGTGCTTATCAAAGATATTCAGCCACATGTGAATAACTGTGTAGTAGAGGAGGCTATCTGTCACCCATTTTCAGGAATTCTCCACTCATTATATGACCCTGTTAGCAAGTACATGGAGTGGCATTTCCTCTATGCCTTAGAGCCGCCCACCTCCATCTTCACGTCAACCCTTGAAGATGAATCAAAGGATGTAACCATTATGATCTCCTGGTTACATCGTCTGTTATCCATCATTGACAGAAGGAAGGAGCTTTTATTCGGGAAGCTTCTTGAATGGCTATGGTGGAAATTTGCTTTCACCTAGCCCCATGTAAAGGATTCTGATAGTTTAGGACTATACATAAATAAGCTCTTTTGAGCATGTATCTTGTTTTGTTTTACTTCTACTTTTCGGTCTGTATTTTCAGCAGGGGGTGTTTTGAGCTAGACACCATAGCCCAACAGTAAGGCACTAAAACTACAAAATGAGTTCTTAGAGCATCACAGGGATGAATCTATCCCCCATGGAGCCTAATGTTAGCAACATTTCTTGTATAGGGATATTCTCCTCTCTGATTTTTGGCCTCTGGTGTAAATGCATAGAAGTGGGGTTTGAAAGCCTGTCGGATGTGTTTTATTCAAGGGCCACAACCATAAGTGCCGAGCACAGCTCACAGAAGAAGTCCATTTTGGGCTTAAAATCAAGCGAGCAAGAAGTCTGATTTCAATGACAAGGATCAATTGATGAAGCAGATTGACGGTCATCATGTTTTCGAGGCTATCAAGTTTCCTAAGATTTAGCACAAAGGGTAGCGCCCATAGTTTAGGGAAATTCTGGGTCGTCCAATCCAATTGGGACAGGTGGCTGCCAGTCGGCGTATCAGGGATCGGTGTTTCAGGAGACAAGGAGCCTCCCATTCTTTACAACTGAAATCGTCGATCGAAGAAACGCCGAGAGCACCTTTGGAGCCGAGCCCATGGTCTTAGCACCAGGTCACATCAAGTGAGCCTATGGATGAAGTGGGCCCCCTTTTAAATAGCGGATGCTACCTTAGCCGTTTATCTTAAGGACACACGACGCACATCTGTGCCATGTCGGCATTTGGGAATTCGAGGAGTAAGCGCTCCTCATCATTTCACCTCTCGAAACCTCGAATCCCAAAGTGTCGAAAGCACCCAGAATCGGGCCCTTGGTTTTGGCCCCTGGTCACAAGGAGCAGGCTTGGAGGATGGGTGCTAGCATTTATCGTTCTGTACAAAAGGGAGGCCAAAAGCACCGAATTGAGTTTCAAAGGGGGGGGGTCACTGTGTTCTCCAGACACCGATTTGACGAGATATAAATCCTGGTACCTGTTGGGTATGAATGAAGAAGAGAGAGGGTGGTTGAAACCTCGACTCACTCATTAATTGCAAAGTATGCATGTTCTAGCTAAAAGTCTACCTGAGAAGGTCCTATGTACTGGTTCTATTCATGGAAGCCACACCGAGTCCTCGACTCACCAAGGAGGTCTACACATGCTAGCTCGTCTCTTAATGGCTCAGCTACTTCCCTTGCAGGAGCCATGCACAGTTAAGGTGGCATCTGACAAAGAACAGTCGTCCGAATTTGGCCAAGGGGGCACCAAGTCTTGAGTGCACAATTGGCCAGAGTCTGCATGCGCAGACTGTCAGAAGACATGTAGACGCAATGTTTTTAATGCAGCGTCTTTTTTTTGCTACTGTGGTTGTTTTTGAGTATATGTAGGCATTTTCACTATTTTGGTAAGGATTGATGGTAGAGCGAAGCTCCCGATTGTAATGTTTTAACAAGCACTCTAGTTTTCTGGTTATGCATCTATATGTAAGATTTATTGTTTAATGAAAGACAGTCTCCTTATTCCATCTAGCTTTCATCTCATACTGAGGGAGTTCATGATTGACTAATTCACATGAATTATTGCAGTTGTGTCATGATAAAGGATTTATTGTGGCACTATTGTATTCTCTGGTTTTCTGCGTTTGAATGTAAGAAGATATCACGTTTAAATGCATTCTCCTAGAGTCTGCTAGAAACATGATGTTGAAAATAGACCTTTGCATCTCTCTGATACAAGTCTTCCCCCTACTCACCCTTACTACAACTCACTGTATGGAGTATGTCTAAGACCTCACTTGCCCATGCATGCCTGGCCTAGTTTCAAAGTTGAAACAGTATCGTCCAAGTTTACTTCCATTCGATCACCCCTTTCATACACAAATCATGACATAAACTGATGGACATCGGGCTCTGCTCCTGCTACAATCCAGGAGTGACTTCTGATAATAATAGAAGGATTGAAAAATTTCGTAATAGAGAGGAGACCTGAAAGTGAAAATGTATCCCATGAAATTCATGTTGAGGACACAAGGAAGGTGAATCAACAATGGAGAAACTCTAACTTTGGGTTGAATACCAACCACGTTCTTGAGATCAATCTGAGGAAGTTTGATGGCAAGGACCTTATCACATGGATACTTCAGATGGAGCAATTCTTTGATCTACATAATGTGCCACATACACAAAAGGTACAAATTGCTTCTTTATATTTAGA
>JZKD02S2375682.1:274165-296878 GCA_000966675.3 Picea glauca | reverse complement strand
TCTATACATTTTCAATTTAAGTCTTCCTCTTTTGCTGAAAATTCCATAATTTCAACTTCTTATCCTTAATCTTCTTGTTGTGTTTGTCATCAATCTGAAAATTATTTCAGATTGTCCATACTTGTCCTCTTCAACTTTTTCTTCCAAAAATTATTAACATTTCAAAAGATTTTGAAGTTTCTTGAAGAATGATTTGAAAAACCACAACTTACTGAAAACTGCATGGTCATTGAAGAAATTTTTATGAAGTGGAGCCTTGAAGAAATCAAATTCTATTATGAGTTAATGCTGCAACAAATTGATGATCAAAAGCTGATACCAAATTAAAATCAGAAATCAATTAACCTCAATAACACAGTGAGGCCACATTTCAAATTAAAATCAGAAATCAATTAACCTCAATTACTAATCTCACACATACTCAATATTTATATTTGATAAATTACATACAGATTTATAGGCTAAGATAGCCTCTAACCACCTCCTGAATTTGTGGATCTGAAAAACCACTCTAATACAAATCTTTCATACAATAAAAATCTGTTATAACCATTTCCTAACTATGGCATTTAGCCATTATTCTCCAACAGATAAGAGGAAGTTCGCTGCTCACCATCGCAGATCTGGGGAGAAACTTCACCGAAGTTCATCGACAAAGTTAAGATCAAGTCCTCAGATGGCTTGTAGGCGATCTTGATGGGAACTTCGCCGCTGATCGCGAAGTTAGCTTCAACTGCTCCGAAGCAAGCGACAATGTTAAAGTGATGAAGTCCGATGAAGATAGGCGAGGTTAAGACGAAGTGGAGGAAATAAGGGTAACTTCACTGCTTGTTGTCAGAGGAAATGAAGGTAACAACTTCAAAGTCCCTGGAGCGGTTAATAAGAACATCTCCGGTGACCATTGTTTTTTCTAGCCTACACATTGAAGGATCGGAGGGTGTAATAGTTTTGTCTCTGGTACACAAGAAAACATGAGTAGAATGCAATCGATGCTAAACCGAGCTCATGTGAGTTGGAGCAGGTCTCAATCGGAGCTAAAGACAACATCTCGGTCGGCCCGTCGGGGCTAAGGTTAAGGCTCGGCCTTAATGCAGATAATATGCTTACGTTCATGGGACAACTGAGTCACGCGAGACGATGGGTTCGAAGCTTCCTGTCGATGGAGATACCACCATGGCTACCTAACCGAAATTGAAACCGGGAGCCAAAGGAAGCAAAGATAGACATGGGACGAACCTAGAACATGTCAAGCTCCGATCAGAGCTCAATTTGGCTATAATTCGGGAGAAACTCCAAAGGGATCTAGATTTCGCTCCATCAATCATATTCATTGGCAAAATACATTCATTATGTAGACAATGTGGAGGAAGAAACGAGAGTTAAGCTTCACGACGAAACTAGTCAGAGAATAATCACAAGAGGTCACGCATGGGGTGTCACAGGGCATGAATTTGCAGGTTCCAGGCGCTTTATTTCCCGAACAGTCTCAGAACAGAGCTACGACGCTGTAAGATATCAAAATCACGAGCTCAAACTTGGCAGCATTTCGATAAAACGTGGTGGAACAGGATTTGTGCTTGCCCTAGATTCTGATTCCACCTGTAGAACATATGTCGTCATCTTATAAATGTAGCTATATGGTAATGCTTATGAAACATCAAACGAACTGATAGTGTGAGAAAATTCCAAATGCGAATCCTTGGTTCTGGGCGAATAACCAAAATAAGCGAATGTCTTGTTTACGGTTAGGGTTCGCAAACAAGATAAACGGAGGTTTAGAAAATACATTTAAGAGAGAGATTGGGAAAGTTCAGAAGGAGGATCGCTCCATTTCCGAGCCAAGGTTTGATCTAAAGACCAACACAATCCAGGAAAATAACATGCATTTGTAAAGGAAATGGTAACTTTCCCGTCACCCCAAACCCTAATGCATGTGTGTTCTCGTAGCACTGAATTTCCAAAGAACCTTCATTTCCTCTCAGTTCGACAGGAATTCTAAGCGTTTTGCAGCAATCAATATCATGAAAGAGACAATCAGTGACCGCCCCCTATCGGTGATAGTGCAGATCGAGTGGAAACAACACTTGGGAATACTATAGTCGCTAGGTTTTGTTGGAAGATTAATTTCTCTACTTATCCACTTACAATCACACTTCAATTGTTTTCTAGAGAATATAATCACCGTCATATCTCATATTTCATGGACCTTTTATCCTTTGTGAATGCTCAGAACTTTCAGATCTTTCCTCGCGGTATCAGAGCGTGGATAGCATTAAGGTGTCATGAGGACACGCTCTGCATTGAGCTGCAGTAAGAATTAGAGAGTTGAGGAAGCCGCAGATTACAGGAGAGATGTAAGGGAAGTTTTAGCAGTGAGTTTTTTTTCCAGATTCTGCATTCACAAAGGAACCGCTGCTAGGAAGAAAGGTGCAGAGCCGTGGCAGAGAGACTAGCCGCTGCTGGAGGAGTTAAAGCTTCCGCAGAGAGTCCGTGAAGAGCAATCGTGGTTGAGAGAAGATCCCAGATCAGGTTGTTCGATGTGTTGGACCAGAGGTCCCCCCAGATCATTCACTGCTGAGACCGCGTCAGGTCCAGATTTTTTTTTGGAGTTGGTTGGTGCACACCAAAAGGCTCTGGATGCTGTAACAAATGCGCACCATCACATTTCGGTAATTTGCTGAAATGCGAAAATTTCCGTGATTTCGAGCTATTTAATGGTGGGACTGTGTATTTTGAGTGGTTGACAAGGAATCCGATCATTTCGAGCCTTTTAACGGTACGAGCTGGTGATTTAGAGGGAGAAAACTGGTGATTTCTTGCTATTTGATGGCGAAAAATGAATATTTCGAATGCTTTTGGTAAAGATTTGTTCTGGAAGCTGTAGCTATTAGCCAGGGTTTGATCTTGATTTTGTGTTGTCAAACACTGAAGAATGATCCCAGAACGCTTGGCGGAGCCAAATGAGCCTTTGAACGGTCTGAACGGGTCCTTGTGTCTGTTGGTTCGGTTAAATTTGTAAAGCACTTACTTTATATAATTTCTTGTCTAGTTTTGCTAAAAGTTTATTTTGGAGGCTGATTTAAAAAAAAAAAATGGCATCAGGAATGTATCAACTTTATGATTCCAACCTTTTGTGGGAAAAATTATGATAATTAGACATTTAGAATGAAATTAGCATTTGATTCATATCATCTATCAAATATAGTAATGAATGGTTATGTTGAACAACAAGATGAGTCTATTTTGAATGTTGATGAAAAGAAAAAGCTTGTTAAAGATAGGCAAAATAATGAAAGGGATTTGCAAATAATTGGACGATTTGGTTGTTGGAAGGATTAAACCAGCCACTACAACCAAGCAAGCATGAGACATTCTAGAGACAACATATCAAGGCATGAGCAAGGTGAAAATTGTCAAACTCGAAGCACTTAGAAGATAATTTGAAAACTTGCAAATGAAAAATTCAGTTTACATATGTGTTATTACGCAGTTGGTTAATCAAATAAGACAAAATGGTGATGAGATAACAAATCAAAAGGTTGTAGAAAAAGTTTTAAGAAGTTTGCCTAGAAAATTCGATGCAATTGTTGTGGTAATTGAAGAATCTAAAGATTTGACTACATATTCTATGGATGAGTTGGTTGTCTCCTTGAAAAATTATGAAGACAGGTTGAACATGAATGACAATACCTCATTGGAGCATGTATTCAAAACACAAATGACATCTGCACTAGGATTCAAAGGAAGAGGAAGAGGAAAAAATATTTTTCAAAGAGAAGCAAGAAAGAATCAAGACCCATGAGGAAGGAGAAATCAAAGTTTCAGCTCAAGGGAAAGCAATCACAACCAGGCATCTCAAAAGGTATGAAAAATCAAAGATTCAATGTTATTACTGCAAGAAGTATGGTCACTTTGCAAATCAATGCCAAAAGAAACAAACAGACATGAGAAAGAAGAATGCACATTCCTCTCAGAGTAGTTCTAAGACATTGTTTTATTACATGTGATGTAGCTCAAGAAGATGCTAGTAACATTTGGTTTCTTGATAGTGGTTGTAGTAACCATATGACTGGAAATAAAGGGTTGTTTGATGATTTGGATGCATCAGTTAAATCACAAATTAAATTGGGTAATGATAATATTGTAGAAGTCATGGGAAAAGGTGGAATCAATGTAATAACAAATAATGGAAAGAAAACTATTCCTGATGTTTATTTTGTGCCTCGTTTGAAGCATAATCTCATAAGTGTGGGACAACTTACTCAAAAGGGTTATAGAGTTTCTTTTGAGAATAATGTATGCACTATATTTGATATTCCTCCTAGTAAAATGGTGATTGCAAAGATTAAAATGATAGACAATAGAATGTTCCCACTTCACATGAAAAGTGAAATGATGGAGAAAAATGGAGCAAGCTTCAAGGCATCAGGTCAAGATCAAGCATGGATATGGCACTTGAGGTATGGCCATCTAAACTTTAAAGGATTGTGTTTGTTGCAAAGAAATGAAATGGTAAGAGGATTACCACCTATTCAAGCACCAATAAGTTCATGTGAAAGTTGTATTTTGGGCAAGCAACATAGGAAAATCTTTCCAAAAGAGAAGTCATCTAGAGCTTGGGCACCTTTAGAAATTGTGCATACAGATTTATGTGGTCCAATGCAAACACCATCATTAGGGCGGAGCATATATTTTCTAACATTCATTAATGATTATAGTAGAAAAACATGGGTTTATTTCCTCAAACAAAAATCTGAAACATTTGACAAGTTTAAGGAATCCAAGGCATTGGTTGAGAAACATAGTGGTCTATCTATTAAGATATTAAGATCAGATAGAGGAGGAGAATACAAGTCAAATGAGTTTTTGGGTATTGCAAGTATCATGGAATAAAGAAGCAGTTCACTACAAGCTATACAACTCAACATAATGGTGTTGCATAATGAAAGAATCGTACAATAATGGAGATGGAAAGAATCATGTTGAAAGGAAAGAATCTATCTAATGAATATTTGGTTGAAGCAGTAGCTTGTGCAATTTATATATTGAACAGGAGTCCAACAAAGATTGTGAGGGACATGATTCCTCAACAATCATTGAGCGGTAAGCATCATAGTGTTTCTCATTTTAGAGTATTTGGTTGCATTGCATATGCACATGTGCCTAAACAAACAAGGAGTAAATTGGATGATAAAATTGAAATATGTATTTTCATTGGTTGTGATGAGCAATATAAGGCATATAAGTTGTTTAATCCTATAACCAAGAAAGTCATTGTAAGTAGAGATGTTGTATTCAAACAGGAAGAATCATGGGATGGAAATATAGACAAGACAATTACAAGTACAAGAATACTATATGAAGAAAAAGGAGAAAAAAGTCTAGGATAACAATCAAATGAGCAAGGTGGAATACCATCAAGAATTCCACAATAGGAAAACTCACAAAGGTAACTTGAGCAAGGAGAAACATCAAGTCCACAAGTAAGTTATGACTCAAATCCTACACTTGAATCATTAAGATCAAGATTAAGAGGAAAAAAGACTAGAAGCTTGCAAGAAATATATGATCAAGGAGATATGATAGATTTGCAATCCAATTTTGCACTATTTACTCAAGATCCTATATATTTTGAGGATGCAATTAAGGAAGAATATTGGATTGATGCAATGAATGAAGAAATGGAATCTCTTAAGAAAAATGATACATGGGATCTAGTTGATTTACATAAGGAGAAAGAATGCATAGGTGTGAAATGGGTGTATAGAACTAAATATAAGGCAAATGGAGAAGTTGACCAATATAAGGAAAGATTAGTAGCTAAAGGATTTGCATAAGAATATGTATTTAATTACAATGAAAAATTTGCACCTCTAGCAAGACTTGACACAATTAGGATGGTATTAGCTATTGCAACTCAACATAATTGGAAAGTTTATCAAATGGATGTCAAATCAGCCATCTTGAATGGATATTTATAAGAAGAAGTCTATGTGTAGCCATGGTATGAAGTAAGAGGACAAGAAGACAAGGTTTACAAGTTAAAGAAGACACTTTATGGATTGAAGCAAGCACCAAGGGCTTGGTATAGTAGGATAGATTCATACATGATAAAAAAAAATGAATTCATAAGAATCACTAGTGAGCCTACACTATACACCAAAGTCAATGAACAAGGTCAGATCTTGATTGTTTTCCTATATGTTGATGATTTTATCTATACAGGTAATTTGTCTATTGATATGTTTAAATCAACAATGAAGAAGGAATTTGAGGTGACAAACTTGGGGTTAATGAAATATTTTCTTGGCATTGAAGTCACACAAAATGATAAAGACATTTTCATTTGTCAAAGTAAATATGAAAAAGATATTTTAAAAAGGTTTAGAATGATAAACTGCAGTCCAGTTTCTACACTTCTGGAAGTCGACACAAAACTAAGTAGAGAACAAAATGAGATGGATTTTGATTCAATCATATTCAAAAAATTGGTTGGAAGTTTGATGTATCTCACCACAACTAGGCTAGATATAATGTATGGAGTCAGTTTGATCTCTAGATTCATGGATACACCAAAGGACTCACATTGACAAGAAGGAAAAAGGTTATTAAGATACATTGCAAGGATGATGAATCATGGCATACTGTATTCCACTTCAAATAATCTACAGTTGGTTGGATACATAGATAGTGATTTTGTAGGAAGCATTGATGGTAGAAAGAGCACATTTGGATATGCATTTCATATTGGAACAATATTTGTGGCATGGGCATCAAAGAAGCAACCAATAGTGACAATCTCATCAGTATAAGCAGAGTATGTAGTAGGTACATCAACAACATGTCAAGCAGTTTGGATGCGAAGAATATTGAAGGATCTAATGCATAATCAAGAAGAGCCTACTACAATCTATTTTGACAACAACTCCACTATTTCACTATCAAAGAATCATGTTTTTCACAAGAGAACAAAGCATATTGACACGAGATATCACTTCGTTCGAGAACTTGTCAACAATGGATAACTCATCCTACAACATTGCAGATCAAAGGAGCAACTTGCAGTCATATTTACAAAGGCTTTAGCACAAGACCAATTTGAGTATTTAAGAGAAGCATTGGGCATTGTAAATATTGATGTAATTAGTAGTAGAAATTAGGGGGAGTGTTGGAAGAGTAATTTCTCTACCTACCCATCTACCACCGATGCTTCAATTGTTTTCTAGAGAATTCCATCATCGCTATATCCTACCAACACTCTATCCTTTGTGAATGCTCCTGAACTTCCATATCCTTCCAGACTATCTATAAATACAAACGCGATGTAACCATTTCATTCGGTGTGTGCAATAAAATTTGTTTTAGTGTGTATTTTATGGTGTTCCTTTGCTTCTTCCCACACAGGTTTTTCATCCGCAGCAAAGAGGAGAAGTTTGTTGGAATGTATCGACAACATTAAAACAAACTACCTGGATGAAACTCGACGTAGTTTATAATAACTTCTTTGATTTTGCTCGGCATGGTCTATAACAAGAAAAACTCCAGGGAAAAACCATACACACGAAAAGAAACCTTCGCCTAATGGTGTTCAGTTCCTTGGTGCCCCTGGGGAGAAATATCAAGCATTCACGAAAAAAAAATATTATTACAAAGGTGGAATCTGAAAGGGAACAAGCTCTAAAAGACAGAAATGCATCCAATAGTTAATACATATCAAAAAATTCACTGACCAGTGCAAAGAATTATTTGGTAAAATTATTCATTGCTATATTTATCTTGGAGTTCCATTGCTTCTCAAGGCTTAGGAATTATTCCATAAATTTGCGCTCTTATTTTCATGGTGTAATCTTGCGCCCACCAGAATATAGCTTTTAGGCTAAATTTTTTTACGTGCAACTAGATGTGCATGCCATGAGTTTCGTTTAATTTTGTAATCGAGACACTTTCCATGCTCCTCAACACATGACTAGCCAACACACATACATCTCCCCAACCATGATGTTAGTCTAGATCCATCCATTATCACTGATGAAATAATAAATGCACCCACTCACCCATAGAAGCACAAAGTGTCTTTATCCTCCCTTGAGTTTCGACATCATACTAAAGTGATTCTATTTGATAAAATATTTCTTGCGACATGAATACATTCAAAGTCTACAATCGATAACTTTCCTTTTGAGGCAATTTGTGTAAGAATAGCCTTGGAAGCATCCATTACTACTAAGACAAGTAAAATTTTGCTTTCAATCAATTTGTGAATATGATTAGGGTTAGGGTTACTGGACCTCTAATTGCTCATCCTAGGCTTGTTGGAAATGAGAAGCAACATACTAATGTTAAGGTGGAGAATGTTCAATTTAAACGCTATCCCATGTAACCCCTATATCCATTTCCTATCACCAACCAACAAGGAAATATGCTCCAAGATCCTGAACTTGTGAGATCGCTCTCCAAACTAGTACTAGTATACTTCCATGAATATGGTGGATAAACTAAATTAAAAAATATATGATTGATTATCACCAATAGGGGGGGCAACTAGATTTGATATTGGGTCTGATGATGTAAGTATTTCAAGAAGAGGTAGCTTTTGGGGCGACTCAAGTTCTAGCTCAAGTTTGAATCCAGAAACAGTTTTAAGCAAAGTGGGAGTTTAGTCGTCAATGATGCAGGAGCATCACTCCACCTCAACAAATGCACCATCATGCCAATAAACAGACACCCAATGGAGAAAGGGAGAGGCACTGACCCTCCCATTTTTAAATTTTAAATATAATCCTATACGGACGTTTGTGTGTTGTAAGGCTGATAAATGCCAGGCCGCGCCTTTGTACGGGTAGTGGATAGGGTTTCCTCAAATGGTTGTTTGTAGCAGGTCCAGATCGTAGTCAGGTTTGGATGAAAATTTATTTTATGTAGCCGTAGAAGTATGGTACCGTAACTGAGATAGAGATAACACTAAGGTGGTGGTGAGGATAAGCTCATAGAGCCCTCCCTTTGTAATTAGGAGGCTTGAGAGAGATATCTCGAGGTAGAGAGGTCTTAGAAGAAGCAGAACTCAGGATAGAGTTAGAATAGGAGAAAGAAATGAGACTCTATCATAGTCCAGTCTATGTACACATTTGTAAACAAACATTCATCATAATACAAAGAAAAACAGTTTTTCCTACACATGATGTGTTTATGAATTATCTGTATTCTATGAATGTTATCTGTGTGTTAATGTGCTGTAGATGTATGATAGGTTTCATCTACACGAGGAAGATAAATTTATTTATATTTGTTTCAGTTTGAAGTATCATTCTGTGTTCTTTAGGCTTTGTAAGGAGTGCACAATAGAACATTTGAAGTTCTGTAGCTAGCGTAAGGAATGCGCATCTGAACTCTACAGAGTTAGGAAAGAATGTGCGAGGAGGGCACACCAGAGTGATAAGAAATCAAGGAGGAACTTCAAGGTTACTGAATACCTTAGAGTAGGAATCTATTGAGAGAAGGCACAAAGAGACAGATTTACTGAACACTCTGTAAGGAAGAGCTTTGCAAGGTGTGCATCGATCAAGGAGAACACCAGGAGGGAGAGAAGAATTTATTTTCAAGAAATATTTCGAATCTCAGTTTGACGAAATCCCAGAAATGCAAGGAGAGCATGGGAGATCAAAATATTCGAGGAGGTCAAGCTCAGAAGGAATAATGCAAGGAATGAGTGGGTAACAAACTTATTATAAGTACTATAGCTCAGAAGAGATAATGCTCTCAGAAGCGTAAGCGAGACCCAAGATAGTCGGGTTCACAGGAGAAAGTTCAAAGGCCAAAAAACTTTGAAGACTGATGAAATATTCCAAGTCGGGAGAATTCTAAAGCTCGGGAGGAGGAGAAATAGTAACCGTCGAATTGTTTGTAAGAAGAAGTCTGGTCCATTGGATCAGTTCCTAGCGAACAAGGATAGCACAGGAGAAGAGAACATATCCCATCCATTGGATCTGAGCGTAGAGAGTCAACAGTCGTTGGATCGAGAAGAGAAGTGCATGAGCCTTAACGTTTTGTACACACAGGAGATCGGACTTTTCAAAGTCCCGAAGTCCCGAAGCAAGTAGGGACTGTCCATCATCAAAGGCAACATGTGGCACACGATGTGATTTTTCAGGTGGAAGTACTCAAGGGGAACCGAGTGCACAGAAGTTGAAACTCCCGAACCCTGAAGACCCGAAGTGGATAGAGGCCGTCATATCAAAGGGGAGACACGCATTAAAATATCGTGTGTTTTAGGTGAAGACGCTCTGAGAGGAACAAGCGCATAAAAGCTTGAAACATCTGAAGCTCAAAGAGCCGAAGAGCCAAGAGTCGTTGATCTGCAGAGGGACACTTGTCAACAGATCACGAGCTCCGGGTAAGTTGTAGTGAGGTTTCAGTTGAGAACTAAGATCGTCGAAGCCCAAAGGACTGAAGATAATTTGGACCGTCAGATACAAAAGAGCACGTGGCAGAAGATCGCGAATAATGCGAAGGAGAAGGGTTTGAAATAACCAAAGTCTAAACAACCAAAGTGAACGATAGCCATCGATCTAGAAGAGGATAGGTGTCACCAAATCATGGACTTCGGAGGATTTCACTTCGGGGTTTTGTGGAAAAGAAATTTTAGAAAGCTTCGAAGATCCGAAGGTCGAAATGATTCAGGGTCGTTGATCCCGAAGGAAGAACATGGGTCATTGATCTGTGAAGGGACACGTGGCAAGAGATCAATGTTTCATTGATTTGTGACTCAGAGAAATCAAAGGAAAAGTTATAAAAACTCTATAATCACAAAATCATGATTTGATCAGAACCATTGATTGGAGGAGGGATTTGAACTGTAGATCTGGTCATGTCGCGAGTTCGCAACTCGAGAAATTAGAAGGGAGAGTTATGGGAGCTCGTGAAATCTGAGTTCGCAAATTGAATAGAGCCATCAGATCGAGGAGAGATCTGGACCATTGATTCCTTTCGAGGGAAGGATATATCGAGAGTTCGGATATCGGGAGAAGGGAGGTGAGCGTTCCTCCAACTTCATGAAATGTGAAGTCACTATACGCGAAGGGGGAAGCAGGACCATCGGATCATGGGGATCATGGGTCGTCGATCTGACGCAGGAAGAGATTAGAGTTCGGAACTTAAGGTATTGGAAGGACAAGCAAGCGAGATTTTGGGAGATGCGAAGCGTGAAATCCTGAAGCGCTCGAAATGTTGGACCTAGGTCATAGAGAGGGGTTATATTGGTGAAGGTTAAGGGAGGAGCTAGCAGAAGCTAGGCTCTAACTCAGAATTTGGGATTTATGGGTTCAGTAGAATCAAGGTGACTCACTTGCAAGGACCCGACATGTGAAGTAACGATGCACCTTTTGAGTAGGCAAGTGGTCACATAAAGGAAAGGGATTATCTAGAGAAGAGCTAGTGCCCGTTTGGCATTGAGGTTTAAACAATGTTGAGGAGAGGACTGGCAGGTGTCATATGACTTGTGCCATGGGAAAATGGGCCTATGTAAATGGTTTTGGGGTCTATCAGAGACCCAAAGAGTCGATCCGACTCAGTTCCTTGATCTATTTTTGACTGGGAGGTCAGTATCCCCGAGGGGAGAAGGGAAGGTATGCATCAAGTGGTATCAGAGCGCATAATTGATTTATGTAGGAAAATGAGGCAATCTGATGACATCAAGCGATATCAGAAGGCCAAAATTTGTTTGCAAACAACAGACAAAGGAGAGACAGTGAAAGGAGACGATTTGATAACATCAGGTAGTATCACAAATAGGAATTCACCTGTAGTCAATAGGTGAAGGAAGAAGGGTACTGATTCTCTGTGAGGAGGTTGTTGCATGAGCGCAAAAATAAAAACTTAAAAAACCAGGTGAGATGTAAGAGAAGAGGGAGATGCTCTCGAATGTAGAGTAATGCATAGGCTTTCCAAGAGGGAAGGTAGAAGGTAGAAATGGCTATTGAAGGCCATGAGCATGGTCAAAGAGAAGGATGCAAGTAGAAATTCAATCCAGAGATGGATTTGGATCTCATTGAAATAAGAGCAAGGATGGAGCAACTGACATTAAAAATGAAGCGAGATGATAAAGCGCATTTGGTGTATAAGTGGCCCTTGAAGAAGAAGGTGAAGTGGCCAGTCAAGAGATTGTTGGCCAGAGGATAACAACAGTTGTTAAAGAGGTGGATGAGGTATGTCAAAAGCCTCAAAGATGAAGAGGAAGTTGTTCACATCAGTGAGCTAGAAGCTGGAAGGAACCCCAGTGACAAGAAGGAGATGAGATCAGATAAAGATTTCATAAACTTCCAAGAGAGAAAAGATGGATTTTCATATTGCCAGGTGGGAAATGAAATGAGATCATTGAAGGATCTCATAGACTGCCAGGAGGACAGCAATGGAAATTGATATTGCTAGGTAGGCAACGATATGAGATTAGCAGCAGATCTCAGAAACTGTTGGGTGGGCATAAGTGGAATTTCTTGTTTCCAGGTGGGCAATGGAAAGAGATTAGTGGAAGGTCTCACATACTTCTAGAGGAGCAGTACAGAAAGTTAAAATTGCCAAGAGGGAAATGAGATGGGATCGATTGATCTCATAGACTGCCAGGTGGGCAGAAGAGAAGTTCCAAATTTCCAGGTGGGCAGGGGGGAAGAGATGCATATCATGGTCTCTGTTGAGAGTTCATATCAACAAGGAGTGCTGATAGGTGAATATTCATGCGGATTTGCAAAACATGTGAATGAAGATTGTGAGAAGTTAAAAACTCTCACCATCCAGGAGGAGGATTAAAAGAGTATTTTGATCATTGGAGGGATCAAATAATTCCTACCAAACACCCAAGTGAAGGCCAATTCACATGATGAAAGTGCGACAACAGGGGAAGGACAACCAACGGTGACTGTCATGATGAAGGAGTAGGTATCATAATCTACCCAAGGAAAAGAAGAAGAGGAGCACACAGTTGAAATTCTCACTCAATGGGAGATAGAATTGAGAATGTTGTAGGATTGGTTGGAAAGTCCAAAACCAACAGATGGCTTCTAGAAGACATTCATGCAAATTTCAGGAGAAGAGCGTTCAACATAATTGTTCAAAATTTTTAGCCAAGAAGCTTAACAAGAGATGACTACAGCACTAGAGCCTACATCAAAAGAGGAAGTAGACAACATAGACTTTTCTAAGATGTATGAAGAGATGGAAATCCTAGAGAGAAGTAGGCATATACAATAGGCTATGTTGGAAATAGATGGAGGAGCATACCATCTAGGCGAGCAATTAAATGAAGATGGAGATATGCTAGCAAGAGAACTGGCATAAGCAAAGTTGTCAGAGGGAGGAGCTGAACAAAACCTTAATCATGGGACTACAAAATTGGAGTTTGCAGCTGAGTGGAAAACTAGTGCCACAAGGGGAAGTACAACATGGGGGATCAATATGATCTACCCAATGATAAGGTAGAATTACAATCGAGAAGACTACATAAGAAGAGCCAGCCATTGGAGCAGTTGGACAGGGTGATAGAGGAGATCAGGAAGCTGATGTTGAGTTCAGTAGAAGTAGTCAACAAAGGGGAGATAAATAGAGGAGAGCCTGTCATTGCAACATGAAATAAGGATAAGAGGATGCAGTAGTAGTAGCAACAGCGACATAGCTAGAGAGGAGCAAGAGGGAAGCTCCAGAAAAGAGTTTGGGACACAGGAGGATTTCAACACTGGAGAAGAGGAGATCATGTTTTTCCTAGTAGTGGAGTATGATGGAGGAGCATCTCTCCACCTCAGAAAATGTGCCAACACACCAATATGCAGATGCGCAATGGAGAAAGGGAGAGGCACCGCCCCTCCCATTTTTAAATTTTGAATATAATCCTATATGGATTTTTGCGTGTTGTAAGGATGATAAATGCCAGGCCACGCCTTTGTACAGGTAGTGGATAGGGTTTCCTTAAATGGTTTCCTATAACAGGTCCAGATGGTAGTCAGGTCTGGATGAACATTTATGGAATGTAGTCATATAAGTATGGTGTCATAAATGATATAGTGATAATACTAAGGCGGTGGTGAGGATAAGCTTGTAGATCCCTCACTTTTTAATTAGGAGAGTTGAGAAAGAGATCTCGAGGTAGAGAGGTCTTAGAAGAAGCAGAACTCAGGATAGAGTTAGAATAGGAGAAAGAATTGAGACTCTGTCATAGTCCAGTCTATGTACACATTTGTAAACATACATTCATATTAATACAAAGAAAATCAATTTTTCCTGCACACAACGTGTTTATGAATTATATGTATTCTTTGAATGTTATCTATGTGTTAATGTGTTGTAGATGTATGATAGGTTTCATCTGCAATCAGAAGAAATTTTTTTTTTTTTTTTTGAGTTTGAAGTATCATTCTGTGTTCTTTAGGCTGTGCAAGGAGTGCACAATAGAACATTTTAAGTTCTATAGCCAGCGCAAGGAATGCACATCTGAACTCTGCGGAGCCAAGAAAGAACGTGCCAAGAGGGTGCACCGGAGTGATAAGAACTCCAGGAGGAACCTCAAGGTTACTGAATACCTTAGAGGAGTGATCTGTGTAGAGAAGGCACAGAGAGACAGAGTTATTGAACACTCTGTAAGGAATATCTTTGCAAGGTGTGCATCGATCAAGGAGAATGCCAAGAGGGTGAGAAGAATTTATTTTCAAGAAATCCTTTGGATCTGAGTTTGACGAAATCCGAGAAATGAAAGGAGTGTGTGGGAGATCGAAATCTTTGAGGAGATCAAGATCAAAATAAATAACGCAAGGAATGTGTCAGTGATGGACTTATTCTAATTCCTAAAGCTCAGAAGAGATAACACTCTCAGAAGCGTAAGCGAGACCCAAGATAGTCGATTTCGCAGGAGAAAGTTCAAAGGATAAAAACCTTTGAAGACTAATGAAATATTCCAAGCCGGGAGAAGTATAAATATCAGTAAGAGGAGCAACAGTAACTGTTGGATTGGTTCTAAGGATAATCCTGGTCCGTTTGATCAGTGCCTAGTGAACAAGGATAGCGCAGGAGAAGAGAAGAAATCCCATCCATTGGATTTGAGCATAGAGGGTCAACAACCATTGGATCCAGACGGAAATGCACGAGCTGTAACGTTGTATAAACATAGGATATTGGACTTATCAAAGTCCTGAAGTGAGTAGGGACCATCTATCATCAAAGGCAAAAGGTGGCGTAAGATCTAAGTTTTCAGGTGGAAGTACTTCGAGAGAACCGAGTGCACACGAGTTGAAACTCCCAAACCCCGAAGACCCGAAGAAGATAGAGGTCGTTATATAAAAGGGGAGACATGCATTAAGATATCATGTGTTTCAGGTGAAGATGCCCTGAGAGGAATGAGTGCACATAAGGTTGAAACATCCGAATCCTGAAGAGCCAAAGAGTCGAGAGCCGTCGATTTGCAGAGGGACACTTTTCAACAGATCGCGAGCTCTAGGTAAGTTGTAGTGAGGTTTCAGTTGAGAACTGAGATTGTCGAAGCTCGAAGGGCTGAAGAGAATCTAGACCATCAGATCTAGAAGAGCACATGGAGGAAGATCGTGAACTCTAGGTGAAGTCAGTCCAGAATAATGCGAAGGAGAAGGGTTTGAAATCACTGAAGCTTGAATAGCCGAAGTGAACCATAGCCGTCGATATGGAAGAGGACAGATGTCACCAAATCATGGACTTCAGAGGATTGCACTCTGGGGTTTTTGTGGAAAAGAAGTTTTGTAAAGCTTCGAAGCGTCAAAAGCCAAAATGATTAAGGGTCGTTGATCTCGAAGGAAGAACGTGGGTCGTTGATCTGCGAAGGGAAATGTGGAGAGAGATAAGCATTTCTCTGACTCGTGACTCGGAGAAATCAAAGGCAGAGTTATAAGAACTCGTGAATCGTAAAATTGTGATTTGATCACAGTCGTTGGTTGGAGGAGGGAACTGAACCGTGGATCTGGTCTTGTCGGGAGTTCGCAACTCAGGAAATCAGAAGGGATAATTCTCGACACTCATGAAATTTGAGTTCATAATTTGATCTGAGTTGTCGGATCGAGGAGAGATATGGACCATCAATTCCTTTCGAGGGAAGGAGATACTGAGAGTTAGGATATCGGGAGAAGGGAGGTGAGTGGTCCTCCAACTTCGCGAAACACAAAGTACTGATACGCAAAGGGGGAAGCAGGACTGTTGGATCACGGGGATTGTGGGTCGTCGATCTGACGCAAGAGGACCTTGGAGTTTGGACCTTTGGGTATCTAAAGGATGAGGAAGCAAGATTTCAGGAGATGCAAAGCATGAAATCCTGAAGCGCTTGGAAGGTTGGACTAGGTCATAGAGAGGGGTCATATTGGTGAAGGTTGAGGGAGGACCTAGTGCAATATAGGCTCTAACTCGGAGTTCGGGATTTTGGGGGTCGTGAGAATCAAGGTGACTCACTTGCAAGGACCCAACATGCTAAGTCACGACACTCCTTTTGATTAGGCAAGTGGTCACAGCTGTTGTCATGTAAAGGAAATGTCTTAGCCAGAGAAGAGCTTGTGCTCATTTGGCATTGAGGTTTGAACAACACTTAGGAGAGGACCCGCGGGTCTCATACGACCTGCACCACAGGAAAAAATGCCTATGTAAATGGTTTTTGTGTCTAGAAGAGACCCAAAGAGTCGATCTGACTCAGTTCCTTGATCGATCCTTGACTGGGAGGTCAGCATTCCCGAGGAGAGAAAGGGGGGTCTGCACTAGTCGACACTTGCCCCTTTTCCTTCCACGGATATAAACATGTAGCGAAGGAAAACACAGGAAATAGAGTAATCCTTGGCGACTCATAAAACTAAAGAAGTGTCATCTAAGATAGGAACAAGACATGTTGCAACTATCACCATGTCTTAATTAACCCTTTACTCAGAAAACATAGGAGGAAGGCCTCCTATGGCAAGTTGGAGGAGTTATTACTAACTCCTCCAGGTAGGAGGAGTTAGCAGTAAGTCCTCTGATACAGGTCAGAGGGAGGAGTTAATATTAACTCCTTTGATACATAAAAAAATTGGCTTTCTTAAAATGGTCATAAATTTTGACTCGGGTGTTCATTTTTCTCATTTTGTATCCCGTTGGAAAGACCTATAAAACGCAACGCCTCAATTATGAGCAGAAGAACCATGGATTGAATCCATGGAATTTTACTTGATATTTCAATCAATTAATGCCTCAGTTATTTGCATTCAAATGATTATTCTTAATAGTTTATTTGGATTTACTCTCATCTATTCTATGTTGAATGTTGTATCGAGTGAAGGAGGATCGCACTCGACATTCTCACAATGATATCTACAGCTAAAGATGATGAAGGAGCAATAATGAAATATGTAACAGTGATGGAGGAGAAACAAAGAGAATATCATGAAAATGTATGAATCATGGATCTAGAAACTCCATGACGATTGACTTCCAAAATCAGGACGACGAAGATGCCCCCATACCCAAAGCCAATCTTCATGATGTGAAAGATACATATGACCGAAATGCATGACGACCCACCAGTGCTAAGAGACATATTTGAAATGTAATTGTTGTCATTATTTCTCATCATCACAAATGGGATGAGGACAAACGTTGGAAGACGAAATGTCATTGAGGGAGATGGAAGGACAAAGGTATTTATGAACCTCAATAAATACTAGAATAGAACCCAAAGAAGGGGATTTTGGCTCTTCAAAAATTGTATGCTTTTGAACTTATTCGAGAATATAGTGTCAACTAAAATTGGAGAATTGTCCTAAGAGTTTCATGTAATATTGTTGAAACTATTAATACGGAGAAGCCCTTAGGGCCGATTTTTGGACTTAGGGAAGGACTTGCATGTGTTTATGTTTTGCTGCGAACTATTTCAAGCATAATGTTTTATGTTCACATGGGTTGTAAGAGAATGTTTTTTTAAGGAATATTCTGATGCAGTATATGTCTTCTTGCAGTTTTGTCATTCTTTCTTATATTACACGTCCTCATTGAATGAGCTAATGTATGTGATATAGTGACTTATACTATTTTGGTTATATATTCATGTGCATGTGTTATCTAACATTATTTATTCATTTAAGCTATCTGGGTGAAGCTACAGGTATAATTAGTTTCATGCCACAACTCATTCACTTACGTTAATTTGATCCTATCTAGGATAGGTTAGATTAGAATTAGATTAGGCTTGCACTTATATAGGCTTCATCTACATATTTTGTTTTCACAACCACCCATCACTCACCCTCATCGGTGGACCGAGCTGGAACCGGTAAAACCAATATACAATGGTTGTCGGGCTAGAATATGGATGGGTTCCCTATTCCAAATGGAGAGAGGTATAACTAGGACTTCTTATTGGGGATAACCCCTTACTATTGTTGGGTGAATTTGGACCTATCAATAAGGTGATATGATGGTTTTTCATATTGTATCTAGAGATTATTAAGTGGTAGTGATTAAGGGGAAAAAAAAATTACCAAAGGAAAGTGTAGAGAATAATAAGTGGAGTGGCTCACACGTCTTTCTTTATGAGATAGAGAAATAGAGAGACAACATGGCTTCCAGAGGCTATCATATAATACCGAGACTTTGTGTACATTATAATGAATTTGGTAAGTCGTGGCATAGTTTGGAAAGTTTGTGAAGTTTTGATACGATAGATGACATTCTCCCATATGTATTTGATAGATGAAAAAGGTTGGAGCAGAACCCTCCCCTTAAAAGATTCTCTTTCCAAATTACAACTAGGTCTCTAAATTCCTTAAAATATTTCAAGGTTTTGAATCTTGCAAAAGATAAATAATAAGCCCGAAAAAAACCTGTAGTTTAGAGAATCAAGAGTTACCCTACCCACTGCCATGATTTGTAAGCAGATAACAAAGGGAAAGGGATTATGGCATAGAATTGGCAATTGTTTTTAAAAACTAGTGAGCACAAATTCCTCCTTCTAAAATAGACTATATAACAACACCACTATAAGAGAAAGGGATTTGACAGAGAATTGATAGTTGTTTTTAAAATCTAGTGATAAACAAGTCCTCCTTTGATAACAAACTATATAAGAATGATACTAATGAACATATGTGGGATCCCACAATGGAATAAAGTTTTGCTAAAAATCTTTATCTAACCTATCCTACCAATACCACCATTAACACCGCTAATTTAGATATTCACACTCCAAATGTATTTAACAAAAAATAATGCATAAATATCCTTAATAGGAAGACCCTCTTCAGGTTCAACCATAATTTTGACGAGAATATCTACACTAATTCATGAACCCAAGACATTGTCATCAACTTTCTAGTGAACTAGAGCCTATTCTTTCAATAGTTTGTGCTCAACATACTCAAAATGAGTCAATTGGACATCCTCACAAGAAGCAACAAAGAGATTCATAGTAAGTGTTTGGCTTCAAATCCTTCTAACATTCTCTATCCTAGATCCAAAGGCATCTCAAGAATCACATTCTACTCTCTCTAAAATTAGCCTCGTGAGTCCCCCTTGTTTTTGGGATAAGGGACCCCCTCTGCGCAGTGACCCCTTTGGATTTGAACCTATGATCTCCAAGGAGGAAACACATGTTATTAAACATTAGGCCCAATCAGGTTGTATATTTTTGCAAGTAGCTCTCATGGAAGCAACTTTAATTTCTTGCAAATTTCAAGAAATATAATTCACTTTGGTTCAAGAAAATTATTTTTCATGTGACAACGCATCAATTTTGTCATAAAAGAGATGCAAATTCTTTGTGTATTCTCATTGAGGTTGTTGGATTTACTTCACACACACCTAGGATTTATTTTTCCTAAGGTTTTACCTATGTTTATTAGTCTTTATCGAGTCTCCTAAAGTTTACGGAGAATATTCCTCTAGGAGAATACTCTCTTCAGTTTCACTTCAATTTGACTAGTTGAATGGAGTCTAGATGCTACATTGTTTTTGTCACCATGGAACATTGGGATCGTCACCAGCTAATGCGTATTGTCCTTGGGATCATCACCATACTAGCACATTACCCATGATTCCTTGATATCCTCCTCACTTCAATTTGTTTCAGTCAGTTAACTGAAGACTGATAGACTAGTTAACTGAGCTAGGTGGTAGTTCACTCTTGCAACTTCCCGAGAGACTAGACTAGGTGGCAGTTCACTCCTGTAACTACTGGTGTGTGTCCAAATCACTCTAGAACACCACTATGGTGCATTTTCTTCACCTCTAGTGTGCATTGGTTTAGTTATACAGAGTATATAATGTGTAAATGATTCATTATTCATTACGGTTAATGATAATTCTTCCATTCTTTCTCTCTTTCTTCTTCTTTCACAATTTCTCTCTGCAAATGCGTATGGCATTTTCTAGCTAGATCTATTCTGTATAGGTTAAACACATTTACAGAGGTGTGTATGGATAGAGGCATGAAATAGTTCAATTTAATATCCAATTATTATTATTTTAAAAATTAAAGTGTGTATGGATAGAGGTTCAACTTTATCCCTAGTTAATCATCTTTTAAAATTAAATAAAAAAGTAATTTTAAAATCAAATTAAATAATAATTTAAAAATTATATTATTATTGAAAAAATTTATATAAATTATTACATGAGTTTTAGAAAGTTAAACTTATTAATATTAAATAAAATAATATTATTGAAAAAATAAGAAATAAAATATTACAAAGGTAAAAATTCTTATAAGTAATGAGTCGGTCTCATCTATCATGTATGTTCATGATTCTTGTACTTTTTATACATACCGTTAATTCAAAAAATTATAGTATACTTAGTAAATCTCCAAGCTTAAAAAGGTCAAGAATATTTATAAATGAAGACCTCATTCCCGAAGACCAAGCTGAATTAAGGAAGGAAGTTCAAAAGGTAAAAGAACCCAAGAAAGAAGGAAAATAGATAATAATTAGAAATCAAAAAGCTATTGTTAGGGATAGAGACCAGAAGGATAATAAAAAATAGGAATTTGGGACACTCGAGATCCTTTTTTGGAACTCTCGTGGCTTTCCATGGGGCAAAGGTCCTATGATAAGTTGGATCTTGAGTGATATTGATATTATCTGTCTAGTTGAAACTTGGGAGCATGAAGAGTCTAAGGTCCCTAACATAGAAGGATTTGTCTGATGGTCGGCATGGAACAAAAAATCCCACTGTACAGGGACATGAGGCATAGCTTGTTATATTAGAAATAACATTTCTCCTCACATTCAACTTCATAAGATTGACCCTCCCAACCAGTACATTTGGATAGAAATTTATGACACCAATGCTAAGAAGATGTATATAGAAATTTTCTATTTTGCACCTATTAATGATACTTTTTATAAGAAAAGAAATCTAGATAACAATTGTCCCTATAATAATTTAGAAAAATATATTTATAGTTTGAAAAATGAAGGTAATATCCTCCTGCTAGGAGACTTTAATGCTAGTACTGCAACTAAACAAGATACTCTTTTAAGTAATGACTACAACCATAATCCCTTATGGCTAGATGAGGACCCTGTTTTATCTAATATCTACAAAAGAATCTCTGAAGACCTAAATGAAAATTTTCTTGTTACTGAGTTGGTCAAGCTCTGCAACTCTCAAGACTTAATAATTTGCAATGGCGTAATGAAGTGGTCAAACTCAAACTAGATGACTTGTATTCATGGGATAGGTAGTCGTGTTGTATATTATGTGATATATGATATCCCCATTTCCAACCAAATAACAACTTTTGACCTTTTAAATGACCATGAGCCTGACTCTGATCATAAACCTTTAACCCTAACTCTAAAATTTTCCATGCATAGGAGTGCCATTGAAGAGAATTCTGATAACCAAAGGAATTTGCACTTTGACAAATGTAAAGTTGACATTTTATTAAAGGATTTAAATAGTAAATTAAATATCTTAACTTATAAGGACAACATTGAAGAACTCTATCATAATTTTATAACTACCCTTTCCAATTCTATTAACAAGTTTTCTTTCGAGGTGTCCTATAAGAAGAATAATAGAATTACCAACCCTTAGTATGATAAATCATGTAAAATTGCTAGGAAATCCATTAGGGATGCTTCTAATGAGTCATTAAAACTCGATAAGATCAATATGTACAAATCCCTAATTAAAAGGAAAAAAAGGTACTATATCAATAAAAGGCAAGAACAACTTTCACAACTATATAAGTTGGATCCTAATCCCAGTTCCCTAATCCCATGGACACCATTCCTATTGTCTCTACAAAGGAAAATGTTTTTTTCTTAGATGACATAGAGTTCGGGGTTAAGTGACTTGCAAATGGGAAAGTTAAGGACATTGAAGGCTACCAAGATAAAAATTTTAAAATCAGAGGGCCAATCCTTATCCCTCACATACACAAGCCCTTCAATTTAGCAATCAAGCATGTATTCCCTAAACCCTGTATGTAGAGCTTCATTGTTCCTATTTAAAAAAATGGGGATAGAAACATTCCCTCTAATCATAGGACCATTATGATTAGCCCGATTTTAGCCAAGCTTTGTGGAATTATTTTGGAAAAGAATATTATCCTTTGGCTAGAAAGTCACGGTAAAAGAGCTAAAGGAGAGGCCGAGTTTAGGATATATCATTCAACTGTGGACCATACTATTACCTTTAGGATCATTTCAGAGGAGTTCCACAATACTAAAACCAATCTTTTTTGTTGTTTTG
>JZKD02S2375682.1:241195-258764 GCA_000966675.3 Picea glauca | reverse complement strand
TAAATAAAATAACATTACTAATCTAATATGCCCCAATTAAGGGGTAATAAATAACATTACTAATCTAATATGCCCCAATTAAGGGGTAATGAGCCAATATTAGGGCTTAACAATACAAATGAGTATGGACAAAGAGCTCTACTCAAATGCACTATTCTCATACTGAAAATCCAAATCTAGGCTATCACGTCTTCTTTCAATGCCCATGTATGGTCAACTTGGGGAATGGCACAGCCATTGATCATATATATATAGATTACATACCATGTGTGTATTGTCAACTTGGGGTAAGGTAAATCCAAAGTGACCAAGTATATATAGATTGATTTATTACATATCATGAATGTACTTATGTAATATATACTTAATTATGTTAATCACACCTTCTTGCACACCCATGCCCTTCTCTCAATAATTAAATACACAATTCTATTTTGTTCAATACCTTCTTTGCACGTCTAACTATAAGATGTGTAATACCTGCACAAAAGTGCAAGTCTCTTGCTTTTAAATCCTCATGTCACATGGTAGTGGAGGTTTTGTCTATTCTACATAGGATGAATGGATGAAAAGTTCTCTCAATTTGAAATCCTCCTCCCAACACCTATTTCTAGAGGGGGCTACAATAAATCTTGAAAATATTCACACTCACTAACAACTTGAAGCCCGTAAAAAAAAAAACTCAATCCTAAATCTATTCATTTATTCTCTATTCATGCCTCCCACTCTCACATAATATGAATTCTTAGTAATTCCTGCTCACAAATTTAAAATTGATATTACAATATTGAGGCTGATGTTTGAAAGTAAAGGGATTATTTATAAAAACAGGAAATAGAGGATCATAGGTTGTAATTAGCGTAAAGTATTAAATTAGAGAATTAGTGTACAGGTCTTCGAGGAGCTTGGAGGTGGCCATGACATTAATGATGAGTAGTATGTAGACAAGACTAATTTGAAATTGCAAATGGAATTGAGTAAGGAGATCATTGTATTATTTAAGCATAGGCTACTACAAACATCGAAGAGTTGCAATTAATATACTTTAAAATAGCATCTAGATACCACTCTATGCATATTTTGGGCACTTGCACACCGTTAAACATGCAGTTCTTGGGAGGTAAAGAGGTGGGTCTGTAAGAGGCTGCAAGCCTCTCGTTTCTCATGAGAGTCCACTTCACCAAAGATGACAACACCGATATAATCATGGGGGTGGGGGAGAATGATCACTATACATATTCATCTAATGATCCAGATTGGATCATTATAGTTTTTATCATCTATCTCAATCCTTTCAGAGTGGAAAACATTGGAGAAATCAACTTCCACGACCATTTTAGTGGCAGGTCCCAGTTTGGAAAATTAGGGTCTAGAACCTTCTGGGGCCATTTTGAGGCATCAAATGATATTTTTTGGGGTTAAAACTTTCCCAACATGGCTTGGACCATATGACACTATTATACACAATGAGACCTTTCCAATGATGTAGCAATTGCATCAATCAGAGATCGTACGGAAAAATTATGCCTTCGATAAGTTGACCTACCATGTTGACCACCATGTTACGAGAAGATGCCACGTCAACCATCGTTACTCATGCATATGGGGCTAGCCACATGTAATTTCAAGAAGATTCTAGAAGGTATAAAACCCTATCACAACTAAGGTTTGAGGATGTCAAGAACCTACCCCTAGATGGCTATCGGGCTATGTTAAATATCAGGCCATTAGGAGGAGAAGGGGTTCCATTCGTTTGTATTATGTCTTGTTCCATATCTAACAAAAAAAATGGAGAGTGGTATTCTATGAGCATAATAGAGTAGGAGAGTTTATGTAGCAGCCATATAGGCCATTGTTCAAAGAAAACTACACAAAGAGTACCTCTTTCTTTGTACTTGCATCATTTCTATACCAGAGAAAAGAGAGCATAGAAGCCTCACCTTCCAGATGGGTTTTCTCCTGTATTGGCTTTCCTGGGTCATATCTTGTGTTTATTTGTGGATGGTATGATTGTATTTTACTATCCTCTATTTTCTTCATTTTATCTATTTCATGCATAAGAAGAAAAATCAGTAACTAAAATAGTTATTTATCAAATCTGTTGTGATGAACTGTTCCAGTGGAATATCCATGGTAGTTTACAGATCACATTGGTATTAGAGCATGCTTTTCTTTTTGGTGTTTTTTGGAACTTGTAGGATTGAGAAATCAACTTAAAGAGAAGTCATAGAAACCCTACTCATGGCATACGAGTCTGTTCATAACAACCCTCAAGATCCAGTAGAAGAGATATTTGAGAGTTTGGAAGGAGAAGTTGTCGACATCAGTCGCAATATGAACTTCATCATGGTGGCTCTAGCAAGAAATCGCAGACCATTTGGAGATGATGGAGGCTCTAAATTAGAGAACAAATTGGAGGGGAAATTATAAGATCGGTCTGAATCAAGAAATGAGTCATTGAAATAATTCGAGAAAGAGTAGTTGAGTTCAAGTGCCATGAACACTTCACATTCCCTATTCAAGATGGAAGTGAAAGTGGACATAAATCCATACCAAGTTGATATTCACACATTAAAACCAAATCATTGGTTTCAACAACCAGAAGTTTATTTTAGTTTTCACCATATAGATGAAGGGCATAATATTTCATTTGTTAGATGGAAGTTAGAGGGCCATGCTTTAACTTGGTGGGAAAGTCACACGGAAAAACTGAGGTTGGAGGGTGATCCACCAGTAACTAGGTGGGAGGACTTAAAAACCATTACCAAGTCCCAATTATACCATATAGCTGGGTATGTATAGGACCAATGGATATGGTGGAACTACTTCAGGAAGAGGAAGGGGAAGAGTGTATAAGAGTACAACACCAAGTTTAGAAACATGGATACAGATGCAAGTGGGTATGGCATGGGAGCAATAATGATGCATGGATGAAGGCCCATATGATATCATTCTAAAATATTTCATGGGGTGGTTCTTAACTACCATACCTATGATAATAATCTCTATTCCTTGGTACAAGCTGTCAAAAAGTGGAAGCACTATATGATGGGAAAGGATACCATAATCCACATAGATCACTAGCCACTAAAGTATTTGCAGGACTAGAGTAAGTTACAACAAACCGTGAATTACAAGTGGATGGGTTTCTTACAACAATTTCATCTAGTCATCATGTATAAGAAGGGTAACACAAATAGGTTGGAGGACATGCTTTCATGGCCACCCACATACAATATTACAACTTTGGGAACTGTGATGCACATGGAGCCTTTTACCCATAATGCATACAAAGAGACATACACATAATATGAGGAATTCAAGGAGGTGTTTCAATAGCTGCAATGCCAAGTTCACATAGAATAAGGTGACGACAAGGATGAGTATCATTTTCAAAATGGTTTACTCTACAAGTTTGACAAGCTCTATGTCCCTAAGGTAGAATGACTGCAACTTATCGAAGAGTCTCACACATTGAAGGTTACATGACATTTTGGTGTTGGGAAGATAGTTTCCAATTTACAAAGGTATGCGTACTAGCCAAGAATGCAAGAAGATATAGCACGATATATTAAAGTATGCATACTTTGTTGTACCAGCAAGACTAACAATAAGAAGCAAGGTCTATATCATCCCTTACCTGTACCCACTCGACCTTGGGAAAGTATTTCGATGGATTTTGTGGGAGGTTTACCAACAACGAGATAGGGACATGACTATCTATTGTGGTAGTTGATAGGTTCATAAAAATGTGCATTTTCATACCTTGCAAAAATATCATCAATGGACAAGAGGCAACAAATAAGTTCTTTGAAAAGGTCTGGGTGCACTTTAGGATACCAAGGAGCATCATCTCATATAGGGACACTAGATTTCTTAGTGCATTTTGGACTACAATGTGAGAGAATATGGACACTAATTTGAATAGGTCTACAACATTCCATCCAAAGACAGAAGTAGTTGTTATCGGATAAATCGGTAAATGAGGACATAAACTAATCTCCCTAGATCCACCTAGATCTATAACAAAACAAGACAGTACACTACTCTTTTCTTAGCTTTCAATTATCAAATGATAAATGGATCTAGGACATACCTTTTAAATACCGAAGATCTGACTTTGCCAATGAAATCCAAGCTCCGTCATGAGGTTTATGAGAAATATCTGCAAATAAGCACAAGCCAATGAAGAAAAGAATAACAGAGTATTTGATATGAAACTATGTACGTGATCAAGGAATCATACAATATGGATAAATGACATTCATATAGTCAATAAAAGTATATCTGTATTAAAGAATGTGGAAGAAAGATACAACCAGATGCCTTGATGTCGTTAGGTTCCTTCCAATAGTTCCTCGCTTCCCACACACTTCTTGCTCCAAGGATTATGAGACCATAGATCTGATAGCTACTCACAATATATCTTGACAAAGCAAAGTTCAAAGCCACTGTAATCAAGCCAAATTTCAATCCAAAACAACTAATTTTCTCCATGATAGCTCCTCTCCTTTTATAAGTTGAAGAGGATAAGGTGAGGAGGTTAGGATGATCCCACTAAATCATGAAAGTGAGTAAGATGCAAACCATTCAGAGGCCACCTCACCATAGAAGCTTCTCCTTCTAGAAGCATCAAGAAGATGTTCATTTTTCCAGGTAAAAGAGGCCTCCGAACCCTAGCTATAATGCAGCCCGCGGAAACTACACACCCTAGCTATAGAGAAACCTACATAAATCAAGCATTTCCACACCCTATGTATATAGCAACCTATGCAAATCCTCCAAAATAGGGTTTTTACAAAGGAAAATACAACTTATTCTCTTCGGGAAAGTTCTTCTCCCTTCTTTCTTTAGGAATTCAAGCTATTGATCTTTCTAAAGACAAAGGATAGTTTTACATCATTAATGGTCATAAGGTTGATGAAAATAATGTGTAACAGATAGCCCCTCAAAGTATGAAGTTACAACAAAGTGATAGCTGAAATACTTTGTCGAGTGTGTGTAGGGAAGAAGGAACATGTCAGTTAGAAACCTACCAGCAAACAAGAGAATAAAATGCAATAATATATCATCACTGAGGTAGGCATTCCCATACTCATAATACAAATGACTCAAAGAATAAATACTGACATGCGAAGATCCATGTGAAGTAATACAGGTCATGGCCACCAAACATACGCTGTGGATCCATGTCATTATGACTCAAATCTGAACATAGCCACAAAAAATACACTGTGGATATATGTGTTAAAGATTCAAATTTGAACATAGCCACGAGACATACAATGTGGATCTATGCAACAATACAAACTGAATATACTCCAACGCAACCTGAATCTGTCAGACAATATCTAGGGTATTCATCTCCACCATTCTATAGTACAAATCTAACAATGCGAATACATGTGTTGAAGTCGAACATGGTAGAAACCACTTGATTATCAGTCATTAATGAATACCGTTAACAAGTGAGAGGGAAATCACCATTAATGTCAATGACTCCCAAGGTACTCTAGTACAATCCAACGGGTGTGAATCAATGAGTTGAGGTCGAACACTTGGAAGAATCTTTCGATCAGGGGTCAATAATGAAAACCCACTGTCGAAAGCGAGGAAACCTTCCATTGAGGCATGCAAGTTCCAAGTTACCAATTGGTTTCTAAGTCTAATTCCTAGATAATGAGTTGAAGTCGATAGGAAAATACTCATCACAAGAGGACCTTAATGTATCCCCATCAATGACATGAAACGGGTAACAAGATTTGATGTAGATCAGACTAATAAGTGATTCAGGACTAACTCAGGGATGATCGACGCGATAGAAGGCTTATTGACTATAGAAATGGTCGGCTCAATAGAAGGATTTTCAGGTTGAACTTCTCTTTGAACATATTGACGACACGACAACTGTCTTGGAAACACTGACTCAACAACAAGGATCACAGACCAATTTTTAAATTTAGAAAGGGGTATGATCAAGAGACAAGCAAATTTTTTAACTTAGACACAAAGAAAGTGAAAGGCTATCATGTTCAAAAGAGACTCTTCCACAGAATATAGCTTTAGACACATTTCTTTCCCAATTTTTCTCTCACCATTTCTGGCGAGTACCTCTTTATTTTTACACAAGATTGAGGAGGATAAAATATGCTTGTAATGTAAGCTCATCCTTCAGATGAGTCCTTCAAATTATATTTAAGGAACCCTAAGAAGGAGTGGATTGGTCCCATATGGGCCTTTCGATGCTTGTTTAACGAGTCCAAAGATAGAAAACTCGAGGGTTTTTCATGTTTAGAGAGTCTGAAAAACACTTAAAGAGAACTCTCTCATTTCATTTTTCATGAAGTAGTCTGATGAGACTGAAAAAGAGATAAACTATCACTCAATAGACGTGTTTTCTAATACTTTAACGAGCACAAAAAGAACAAGATCCCTCGACAATATTTTCATGTTTAGAGAGTCTGAAAAGAGATTAAAGGGAACTTCAGGGGGTTCCTTTTCATAAAACCTTTACAAGTCCGAAAAAGTGATAAAATTATACTCAGTTACATTCGCATTGATTTACGATCACAATAAAGAACAACGACTAACCTCGATAACTTATTCTCGTGTATTTACGAGCATGATAAAGAACAAAGACTAAGCTCAAGATTGTTTTCATTTTTACACAAGATTTAAAACAAGACAAAACTATGCTGGGGATAGATTTTATTTTTACACAAGATTAAAAACTAAAAAAAACTATGCTTGGACCTGGTTTCATTTTTACACAAGCTTGAACCAGAGGAAACTATGCTTCAGGTAGGTGGTTACATCTTTACACAAGCGTGAACCATAGAAAACTATGCTTGCGACTTCCCAACACATGGTTGGTACTTAGCCCCCAACTTAAGAAGCTAGTAGTGCAACTTCAGCATGAAGTCCAGAGGTTGGAGGCATTTCCCCCCAAGCTTTGTTTCTTTCAACTGCAAAATAAGATGAAATGAAGCTTCAAATACTAGACGAAGGACTTGACTCAAACAGAGAGGGGGAACACATCTATTTCATTCTTTAACGAGCTTGCCACAGAGAAGAAAAACTATTCTTGAGAATCCAGGTTCAATCCCTAGACCTTTGTTTCATTTTTTAATGAGCTTGACACAAAAACATGAACTATGCTCATAACCTCTCTTTCATTTTTTAACGAGGTTTCCACAAAGACGCAAAAACTATCCTCACAACTGGTTTCATTTTTTAACGATCTTGAAATCAGAAAACTATGCTCAAAGATGGTTTCATTTTTTAATGACCTTGAAATCAAGAAAACATTCTCAAATATCTCTTCTTGATCACGGCTTCCAAGAAGACAATGCTCTAGAAGGACATGATGTCAAGGGACAAAACTCAGTCATGGCCTCTATTAGCGATCAAATGCACTAGCAATTTTTTGAAGAATGATGCCTGATGTTGCAAGGAACTTTTGACTACCTTCCCAAGCTCCAAATTTATATCTAAAAGTACCGTTGGAAATCTTAGGATGTCTAGTTGTTAATTGACTATTTGAGCATGTGAAATGGCCTTTCCACGGCTGGGAAAATTGATTTTTCCCAAGGCATTTTATTTCTGGAAAACCTGCACTTTCAGTGGTTAACTAGCCCTAAATTTTGCCTTCATTAACCACTGAAAGCAGAGCTTTTGGTAGTTAAAGCACCTAGTTTTTCTAGTGTTAACCACCGAAAGCCTGTCACTACCAGAATGACCAAATTTTTTCCCAGATCGGGATTTTTTGAGTTGGAATGGTTTGAAACCTGTTCGAATGGATATTTGTCGAATTATCAAGTCAGATCCAATAGCTATTTTTGATGAATAAGGGAAAGAAGATGTGTTTCAATCATTTTTGGTACCTTTTTCAAAGGCAAAAAATCAGGGATTTTTGCACACCTCAGCAAATTTGAATTTTATCTCTTGGAAGAGTCATCAATCAACCTTGGAAGGCTATTCTGCACTACATAGGGACTCTACAAGATTTGAAGACCATGGAATGTGGATTTGACCTCATTTTGAGGATCATTCCATATCTTTTGCAAACTGAATTTTGACTTTCTATCTCTAGCATATTTGATCCATGCTTTTAAGATCTCAAAACTACATTGTAAAGATATAAATCTAAAGGCAGAAGAGGAACTAAGGGTTCGACTTTGGAGACTTTTTTCATATTATGTACTCAAACTTCTCATTTTCATATTAAGTAATACAAGCTTCTTTTGCCATAACTTGTCCAGATTCATCTTCTTATCTATTCTGTACTTGCACCTGGATATTATATCCATGTTGTTATGCTTGTTTATGTCTGATAACTGTCATCTTATCATTGCATTCATAAGTTAAACTTTGCAAGTATTCCTATGATTATTGTAATTGGCCATTCATATATACTGTATATATGATTATGTTGATATAATAATTATTTCTCCATACATCTCTTTATTTGTAAACTCTCTAAACAATTGTGGTTGAAAGCCTTGTCCATCTAAATGTGTTCATGCATGTTTTGAGTGAGAAATGATTCAGTCATCTGACTTGATCCAAACCCACACTTATTATTGAAAAAAGCAGTTACCAAAAGATTAAGTTACCAGGCATCTTTGACTTACAGCCTAGGAGAGTTTCCTGGAGTGATAAAAAATTGGTGTCATTGCCAGGGAGAGGAGAATGAAGCTCAGCTTCCTTGGGAGACGACAAGATCCAGTTTTGATGATGGGCAAAGCTTGGAAATCATAAGGTTGTAATTATTCATCTATTGACTCCATGAAAGACGGATTCAGTGTCAACTCCACAATAATCAAATGTCAAAGGTGTTTGTAGCTCTTTTGGCTCAGAGGTTTGCACCTCTTGACTTCTCAACAGTTCCTAGTTTCCCACATCCAGTTCCTTCTATAGATATTTGGGGAGATCACCTTCCAAGATTTGCAGAAAAGAAAGAAGACAATCCTCCAGATCATCTCATCAGATTTCATCAATGCATGGTTCTATTAAATATTCATGATGAAGATGTTTATGTATTCGTTGGAAGGTGATGCTCGTGAATGTTATAAATCCTTACCTGCTTCTAGTATATCTTCTTTAAATGAATTTCATACATCTTTTCATCATCGATGTGAAAGATTTTTATCTCAGGAATTTCTTCTTGAACATTGTTGTGAATAATATATATTGTACGATGAGGTTGAGAGTTCTCCTACTTCATCTTCATATGATTATTGTACATATGAAGACCTAATTATTTCAAGTACAAATCATATCAATCAAATGTCTATTACTCAAACAGAACTTCAAACCGGTGTAGGCAATCCTCAATTTTCAGTTTTGTAGATGGAGGAAAATAACACCAATCATAAGGAACATCAAGAAGATTATTTTTCTTCTTCTACACCCTTTGTTTCAGTTTTTGATGTGAAGGCTCTTGATGATGAATAAGATACTTTTCATAAAGATCCAAAGACTCTAGATGACCTCCATTTTGATATCAAATTTGTAGATACTTTTGACATCATATCAGATGTACCTATTTTTCATAAAGACCAGGTCATTTCTTTTGAGATCTTATATAATAATGAGTAGATTGATAGACCAGCAGATGAAGGTTTCGGATCTATAGTAAATTCTAAAAGCAGCCCTTAGTTTGTTGATTTGCAGACCCAGGCAGATTTCAGTTTTTATGAGGAGGCAGGTGAAGAGCAGAAAAGTTCAGATCAACAATTGAGTTTGCATTCTCTTTCAATAGAAGAAGAACCATTTACATTTAGCATTGAGATCAGTGAAAGCAATTAGCAACTGCAACACAGTAAGATAGATCAGCAATTCAAAGAGGTTTTTCTTTATGACCTTTATGACTCTGTTGCTAATTATTTGGAATTAGTTGTTGAGCAGTGAATACATGAGTTTACATCATTTGGAAATGACATTCATGATCAGCCATTTCATAAGATCAGCGATCAGGAAAAGCAGTCCTTTGAATTTAAACAACAAGGAACGGTCATACATGAATTTTATGATCCAATTGCTATATGGATCGATTCACTGTTCTCAATCATGCCATATTTTACAAAGTTTGGCATCATGGTTTGCAGCAGTGAACATGAGCCAGTTACAGTTCTCTTATGGTACATTTTGATCTCCTTTTATATTGTTTGTTGCATACATGTAGACAGGTCAAGCAATTTACTGCTTGAAATATATTTTTGGAAATTTGTATATACCTGAAACAATTATTTGCAGCAGTTAGAGTAGGGTAGCCTAGATGAATATTCTCATGACTGATAATTTCAAGTTTGTATGTGTGAGGTTTTCATTTAGTATTTGGTTTCAGTATTGAAATAAAGACTTCATGCCCAATAGATATAAAGCATTATTGGCAGGGGTGGTTTGGCTACAAATGAAGAGTAGAGTTGCAGGATTTGAATCAATTTCTGAAATTAGATTTTCAAACTTCATAACTCAATGAATGCAAGGAATTACTAGCAGGTTTACAGTTGAAAATTTGTGGACAGGTTGCAGAGATCCAGTGAAGTATTTGAGACTCCATAACCCAATGGACTAGACATAGAAAAATTGTGGATGATTGTTGAGAAGGTTGCAGGGTTTTTCAGGTTAAGACACATATGTTTGTTGTTCTTGGCAGCTCACAGGGAGCATGCAATTCCTAGAAGGAGCCTATGTTGGCACATAGATGTGCTTATTAAAAAAAATTCTAAAAGGCGTTGATTTTAGAGGCCTATTAATGCAGAACTGCATTTATGAGGTCAAAAATGTCAGCAAGGTAAATGGTTTTCTATGTGATTTAGAATTTGAGCTTTAAGGCTAAGCTCGAGCTCCACATTGCTCTAGTTTCATATGGCCTGCATAGTTACAGAACATACATAGGTTAGTCATATAATAAAATCGAAGTTTAGTGTCAAGTATCAAAGCTCATGAAGATACAGTTGCCACAACATATCGATTTAATTATCAAAATGTTGGCACATCTGAATGTTTATGGAATGATCATTCATTGCATGAGGGATGTAATTCATGTGTTGATCAGGAAGAAATGCACGATTCCAAAGCTAATCAAATTCAATGACTAATAGATCTCTCCAAGCTTCCATAAATGAGTTTGAGTTTCATGTGAGTGTAAAGTTGTATATATGGCAGTTGTCAACATCATTTCACTAATATGCAGGCACGTCTGAAGATAGATTGTTGTCACACCTGAGAGACATAATCTCGGTGCATGGGTGTTGAATATGTTTTGTAATGTGGAGAGCACAGAAAAATAATATCAAGCTACGAGGAGTAAGGTATCGTTATGTTTTATATGTCAATAATACAAATGTATCACAGCTGGGCATCGAGTCATATGGAGGAACAAGGCTACAAGCTGTCAAAGGAATAGAAGGCTGAGTATCAAACAAATGAAGGTTTTTTGAGGTGTCAAGGTTATGTATTGAATGCTTCCAAATGTCGAGGTGTCCCAAGGAGATCATGAGAGAGCACTCCTATTTAGCACATCTATATGAGAAGTACTGTAGCATACATAGAAGGGATCAGTAGATTATTAAAAAATCTCCAGCACCTATTGTTATAGAAGGGTTACGGTGTCAAGTAAAGGTTAACATTCAAGTTTAGACCCTCATAGTGAAATGGTAGGTGTTGAGGTAACGTCCACAAAACTCGAGATCCACAACTCATTCACGCAGGGTAGTATATAAGCCATCGACAAAAATCAGACATGGAAGCACATCACAGTAGAAGGTCGTTCTCTTAGAGATCATCTTGTGATTGCTCAAGATTGTTTGGATAAGATTGAAGCTAGCTGAACTCCAATGTTGTAGTAAAACACAAAAACTAAACATTGGATGATAGGGGTAGAGAGTTAAAACCAGTGGGCAGAATGCAAGAGGAAAAATCTATCTGAAACTTGAAGAAAGGTTTCAATATGAAGCATTTTAGATTCATTAAGCTCGAGTGGTGGTCGGATCTAGTCAAATATCCCTTGGAAACAAAGCAAGCACAACAATACTATATGTTATGCAAAGAACCAATTCTCATTACACAAATCATAGGGGAGATAGAAAATATGATGCATGAATTTACCCAATCCGGTGGAGTAAGACCTTTTGAAATTTCACTTTTGGTCATTGGTTATGATGATAAATCGTCATCAATTGAATCAGAATGTTGTAGAAAGTCACTTAGCAACTTTGGAAATTCAAGTCAATCTCTTCTAGACTTGAAGGCATAAGATGGGGGAACATTCGAGTATATATCCCAAATTTTCAGGCACATAATCAGTAGAAATTAAAATGATTGAAGATAGTCGAAGATAAGAAAACAGGTGGCAAAGCATCAATAGAAATAGTCAATTTCCAGCCTTCAAAGACACCTTCTATCAGATTGGAGATATCATAAGATATTCCCGATTTTCAGGACGACATTTTCAGGTACAAGACTCGGCAAATTTCAGGTGGAAATGAAGTTAGTTGTAAATGAAAGATTTGAAGGGGACAAAGGGCTCGAGATATTTTAGCTATCTCATATTTTTTGCATTATTTTTAATTTGTATTTCCTAGTAGATAGGGATAATTTGTTGGTGACATTTTGCTATTTAAGATAGCACTTCTATAATATTAATGATAGAGGCCCACAAGGAAGGGAGAGGTCCTCTGCCCATCAGTTGTAATGGCTCAACAAAATCCATGTTCAGTAAGGTAGTTGAATTCCAGCAGGGTTCAGCTGAGTCTCTTGTGATCCCACGGCAGTCGCAACAAAATATGCAATCAGCAACAACACGATCACCTTTGTTTTCAAAACCCACTCTTGGCAGTAGTAAAGGAAACAATACTACTCCAGTGAGTCTAGTAGCGGGGCATTTGACTGGAGAACATATGAATAATTTTAATGAATGGTCACCTCATATGGATGTTGTTGAATCTGGCTCTGATTATGTGGTTACCATTGAGTTACCTAGGGTTAGTGCTTCAACCATATGGGTGGATTTGAGCGATGAAAGGCTTGTTGTAACTGAACAATGTTCCAGTGAGTGGTGGAGGGATGGAAATAAAAAATATGTAGTATATCACAAGTGGGAGATTTCATAGGGCCCTTACCGTGTTGTCTGGCACCTGCCTAGTAACAACAATAAGGATGTTGTATCTATTGAGCTTGTGTGGGCATGTCAAGACAAATGTTTTGTATCTGAAGCTGCTAGAAAATGAAAAGTCAAATACCTAAAGTTGCCTACAATGCTCTCATATCAAGGTTGAAGTTATTCTGAAATTTTCAAAACCATGGTTACAGATCTAACCATCATGCCTATGTCCAACACCTCTCTTCTCAATAAAGAGATTGTCACAACAAATGCTATGTCGATGTGCAAATAACATTTCCAAGGGAGTTTGAAGCAGACATGTTACAGATAAAGAAGATTGTGAAAGATAACAACAAAATTTGGAGAATAGCTATATGATACATTAAGTTGAATGACTCCATGCCCAATACTAAAGGCATAAGGTCTTCCAGGTTCTTAAAGACCTCGCAGGGAGGTCTCCATCCCAGTTGGAGCCAGATGTTAGCGATCAAACACACTAGCAATTTTTTGAAGAATGATGCCTAATATTGTAGGGAACTTTTGACTATCTTCCCAAGCTCCAAATTCATATCTGAAAGTACCGTTGGAAATCTTAGGATGTCTAGTTGTCAATAGACTATTTGAGCTTGTGAAACGGCCTTTCCATGGCTAGGAAAATTGATTTTTCCTAAGGTAGTTTATTTCTGGAAAACCTTCACTTCCAGTGGTTAACTAGCCCTAAATTTCACCTTCATTAACCACCGAAAGCAGATCTTTCGGTAGTTAAAGCACCAAGTTTTTCCAGTGTTAACCACCGAAATCCTATCACTGCCAGAATGACTGAATTTTTGCCCAGATTAGGATTTTTTGAGTTGGAATGGTTTGAAACCTCTTCGAATGGACATTTGTCGAATTATCAAGTCAGATCCAATAGCTATTTTTGATGGATAAGGGAAAGAAGAGGTGTTTCAATCATTTTTGGTACCTTTTTCAAAGGCATAAAATCAAGGGTTTTTGCACACCTCAGCAAATTCGAATTTTATATCTTGGAAGAGTCATCAATAGGCCTTGGAAGGCTATTCTACACTGCACAGGGACTCTACAAGATTTGAAGACCATGGAATGTGGATTTTACCTCATTTTGAGGATCATTCCATATCTTTTGCAAACTGAATTTTGACTTTCTATCTTTAGCATATTTGATCCATGCTTTTAGGATCTTAAAACTACATTGTAAATCTATAAAGCTAAAGGTAGAAGAGGAACTAAGGGTTCAACTTTGGAGACTTTTTTCATATTATGTACTCAAACTTCTCATTTTCATATTAAGTAATACAAGCTTCTTTTTCCATAACTTCTTCAGATTTCATCTTCTTATCTATTATGTACTTACACCTGGATATTATATTCATGTTGTTATGCTTGTTTATGCCAGATAACTGTCATCTTATCATTGCATTCATAAGTTAAACTTTGCAAGTATTCCTATGATTATTGTAATTGGCCATTCATATATACTTTATATTTGATTCTGCTGATATAATAATTATTTCTCCATACATCTCTTTATTTGTAAACTCTTTGAACATTTGTGGTTGAAAGCCTTGTCCATCTAAATGTGTTCATGCATGTTTTGAGTGAGAAATGATTCAGTCATCCGACTTGATCCAAACCCACACTTATTATTGAGAAAACAGTTACCAAAAGATTAAGTTACCAGGCATCTCTGACTTACAGCCTAGGAGAGTTTCCTGGAGTGATAACAACCTCCAAGAGATCTTCATTCGAAGGAAGAAACACACTCTGGAAGGAACACATGTTGAGGGCTACGATAGGTGTAAGGAGGTCAAGCTCCAATAGACCTACCAAAGAGATCGCCATGTCAACTACCGTATCCAAGTCATAAGAGATTGAGCGTACAGTGTGAGGCTCATATACATCATCAGTTGAAGGCATGGGAGACAATGCCACATAATTGACCTGTGGCAGGGGTGATAATGATTGCATATGCGAACCATTTAGGGAATTCATTGAGTTGATGGTCAAGTCATGGATAACAAACGAAAGTTTATCAATCATTGTCATTCTTCCATCGTGCGGGAAATATATCACACGAAAAAGAGTGGACAAAATACCTTTCATGGCATAGACATAATCTCGCCCAAGGAGTAAATCAAAATCCAAGGGGTCTTGGACTACCATGACATCAACAAAGACAAATTTCCCTCCCAAAGTTATGGAAAACTGAGGAAGGATCCCTAAAGGGTGACTGGTTCTTCTGTTGAAAGAAAACAAAGTCTAGGTAATTGGCACAAGCTGAGGATAACCCAAAGCTTTCCAAGCAAGAGAGGAAAAAATACTAATGGATGACCCTTCGTCTTTTAACATCGGAGGAATGTATCGAATACAAATATGTATTGTAATATTGAAAGGAATGTGAGAGGGAAGACGAGGTCCAGTTAGCACACCCCAATTAAAATGGATGGTGTCATTACTTGGAGGAGGTTCCATAGAAGAAGGAGGAATAACCCCCGACATGGTAGATTCTATATCAAAGAGAAAAACCTGGGAAATATCAGGTTTACTCTCTAACGGGAGAGTAGGATCGACTGATAATGACATCAAATCGACCAATTGGGTTTCATTCTCCAAGGGGAGAATGGGGTTGATAGGTGGAAAATAATCGACCGTTAGGTTTGCACTCTCTAACGGGACAGTGGGATCGACTAAGGATGGGATCAAGGCAACCAATTGGTCATTTGGTTCAACTAAGGATGTGACTAGATTGACTACCTGATCAATCAGATTGACTAACGAAGGGACCAGATTGATCATTCCATCAACTAGAGGTGGGTTGAGAGTAAGCTTGCAATAAGCAATTGGAAGTTCAAGCTGGGAAACAATCAAATCTTCCAGTAATTTCAAGGCTTCATTCATATGAGAGAAAAGATGAGTTAGATGATACCCTTTGCAGAACCTACACAGGAACTTGACTCAACTTTTCTTCTTCCCAATGACATCGTGACTAGTTGACGAGAAGTCATCAACATGTTGTTCAGAGGCTGATGACATGGGTTGGCAAGGTTGTGTAGACCATGCTTCTATAACCTTGGATAGACCAGGGAAATCCTTAAGAATATGACTACCCTTGCAAATCCTGCAGGGGTACTTGGGCTTATGGGTTGTTTGGGTGATTTTGCCATCATCAACACTCCCAGCATGATTATCAGTAACTAGTGGTTTTCCAACATGTCCAACAGTGGTTGGAGGTTTAGACCCTTTCTTATTTTTCTTATTCTTATTCTTCCTTTTCTTCTTCTTCTTATCCACCGAGTTACTAGCTTCAAAGATGTCATTCGATGAAGAATATGGAATGGAAGAAGACCTTGCAAGTGGAGAAGGTGAAGAAGGTGAAGGATCAACATGAGGTTGATGTTCTTGGGGGGAAGTGCTTGGAACAAAAGCACTAGCTACATTTAGGATTACCTGAGTGGAAAACAACCATATTGGTAATCTAATTGTGAGACCTGGAAGGCTCAAAGTAGTGATGTGAGGAGGACCGATGTTCCTGTAAGAAGGAAAAACAAAAGGTTCCCTTGGAATAAGGGTTCCTTCATTGGTCATTCCAGGAATGGATTCCATTAAATAAAGATCCAACCTAGAGTCTTCTAGGGAGAACAACAATCACATGCTAAAAATCTAGTAAGCAAGAAAGAAAACAAAACCTTCTCACAATGAGCACACTAGTTGGTGATGAAATCCAACATTGCGAGAAAAAAGTAAGAAGGGGATGAGATAGAGTGGGTGGAAAAGTTACGTTGACGAACTTCTTAACAGAATTACACCCTGGTGCAAGATCCCACACATAAGCATGGGTATACCCTCCAAGGAGCCTGAGTGAGTTTGGCCAATGTCGATTCCAGGTACCGTGAAGACCTACCCCTCCATAGTCACCTTGTGTAAAGACCCTAAAGAGATAGGCCACTAAGGTTACCAATTACTACAGTGATTCCTGAGGAAACGGTCGACAGTCTGATCCATGCGCAAAGGCAGGGTATCTAGCCCGAAATCAATTTGAAAGGCTTCCACTCACCATTGTGGGTATACCTTCAAGTGACCCCCATAATACGCGCAATCTGTACACCAAGACCAACAAACTAGGGTGAGTAACTCTGCCAGTCTCAATGCGACCTCGTGATTGACCCTTATGTTAGAAGGGCTTCCCATGACAAAATGTAGCAAGTGTATTTCACTGCTCCCTAACGCAAGATTCTATGTTTGTTTGCAGCTTTGGAAAGTTATCTTTCACACCTATTCCAAAGCCCTACAACTTATCTAATGTAGGTTTTCTACAAAAAAATATAAAAATATCTAATCAATTTTTATAAGCGCTTTATTTTATGGTTGTTGTTACTCAAAATGAAAATGACATCGACAATATGGTGTTTTGACTGACTCAAAAGTTATGCAAAGAGATGAAGA
>JZKD02S2375682.1:203477-216885 GCA_000966675.3 Picea glauca | reverse complement strand
TAGAGATACAGTGGAAATAAGACTTCATTTCATTAATAACAAATGACTGAAATATGCTTACAGACATAATGGAAATAAACTAGCTAGGGCGCTGGTAGCTTATCTCTGAGAAGAGATGTGTCTGCTACTCGCATCCATGAGAAGATGATTACAATGAGGCTCTAGAGGCCCTTTTACAATATATGAGAATTCCAAAAGTCATAGACATCCAAAAACCTAACCCTAGGAGATGAAGCGCCAAAAGTCATGTGGGCCCCGTTTGGGTAAGTTAGTATATCAACTTCCCGGGGTCGTAACTTTTGCATACGATCTCCATTTTAGGCGTGTGATAGCTCGTTGGAAAGGTATCGTCGAGGATATTCATTTTGGGGGCTCAATTATGCATTTGGATATCATTTATAACCTCTATGTCAAAAAACCTTCATTTAGGCCCTCAAAATGGCCCCGAAAGTTAAAACCTGCTAAAAATAGTAAATTGCCAAAATTGCCAGAAAAATGTATCGAGCCAATCGGAAAAGGTGGGTGGCCACTGATATCCACCTAGATCATCCAACAGAAGAGACATTTGAGAGGTTGGAAGCACAAGTTTTCGACATTAGTCGCAATATGAACCTCCTCATGGTGGATCTAGCAAGCAAGCTCAAACCATTTGGATATGATGGAGGCTCTAACTCAGAGAAAATATTGGAGGGGAAATTAGAAGATCAATAAGACCCAGGAAAGGAGTAACATAAATAATCCAAGAAAGAGTAGTTGAGTTCAAGTGCCATGAACACTTCATTGTCCCTATTCAACATGGAAATGAAAGTGGACATAAATCCATACCAAGTTGAGATCCATGCATTAAAATTAAATCATTGATTGCAACAACTGGAAGTTTATTTTAGTGTTCACCATATAGATCAAGGGAAAAATATTTTATTTTCTAGATTGAAGTTAGATGGCCATGCTTTAACCTGGTGGGAAAGTCACATGGAAACACTTAGGCTGGAGGGTGATCCACCAGTAACTAGGTGGGAGGAATTCAAAACCATTATCAAGTCCCAATTATACCCTATTAGGTATGTATAGGACCAATGGATCCAGTGGAAGAGGCAGAGAAAAAGTGTACAAGAGTACAACAACGAGTTTAGAAACATGGCCATCATGTTGGGTATCTCTTCCAAGAACCCATATGTACTCCTCAACTATCTAGGGGGGTTACACATTCATATACAAAATTAGGTGATGCTCTTCAAGCCAAGGATAATGTATGAGACTTGTGAATAGGAACAATACCTGGAAAACATAGGCCAAAAGAAGGGGAAACCAAGTGGTTTGAAGAAAAAAGAGCGCCAACAATATTCCAAGGAGGGGAAGAAGAAGTGGAAAGGGATAAAATATAAGAAGATAGTAGCCACTACACAATAGAGTAAATATCATAGCAACCATTGGAATCATTGCAACATTTATGGCCACACCGAGGAAAAATGTTGGAAACTGCATCCACAGCTAAACCTGAAGAACTACAAGAGGACAGAAAGAAAAAAAAAAAATAGCCATGGATTCCAGTAATCGTGTTGAAAGTAGCTCAGATGTGGATGAAAATATTGTTTGCACATCTGTGTAGAAGAAGGTGAATATGAGTATCCTTCATCACTAAGAAGAGAAGGAGATAACTAATCTCTTCCACATATAGACTCATGTCAAGACGACCAAGATAAATTCTTTGTTCAACTCTGGTTCACATGATAATCTTATAGCAACAAAACTGCTCAACAAGATTGGATTGGAGGTTCACAATCATCCTATCCCCTATTGATTGGGTTGGGTAATCAAGGATGCAGAGATAATGGTAACAAAACAATGTAAGATTAAATTTGCTATACGTGCTGATTTTATTGATGAAGTGGAATTGGATGTAGTACCCCTTGATGTATGTGGAGTAGTGTTTGGAATCCCTTACATGTATATGAGGGATGCAATTTTCATACAAAGAGCCGACCAATACCAACTAATCAAGGATGGGAATTCTTACATCATCAATGCGCATAAAGGAAAGTCAAATATCTCACTGGTAAGTGCCAACCAAGCCAAGAAGTTGATTAGTTATAATAAGAAATATGTTTTTCTTTTCATAAGATAAAATCATTATGATAATTAGTCAAAGAGAGTGAAGACATCCCTAGAGGGGTGTAATAAAGAGTAGAAACATCAATTGGAGGAGTTTTTACATGAATAAAGAGGAGTGTTCCAACAGCCTTAAGGGATACCACCTAAGAGGGAGGTGGATCATAAAATACAATTATTTCCATACTTCCCATTGCCAAATATTGGGATGTATAGACAGTCTGTTATGGAAGAAAATGAAGTGAAGAAGTAGTTGCAACAAATGTTGGAGTAGGGTGTGACTAGATCAAGTACCTCACCTTATGGGTCACCCATCATAATTTTTCCAAAGAAGGATGGGACTTGAATAATGTGTATTGATTATAGTACATTGAACAATATTACACTAAAGAATCAATACCCCCTACCAAGGATCAATGATCTGTTGGACCAGTTGTTGCATGTCAAGTACTTCACTAAGCTAGATTTGAAATCATGATATCACCAGTTATGAATCAAAGAAGAAGATACCTGGCAGAATGCCTTCAATACAAGTCAAGGTTTATATGAGTTATTGGTTATGCCATTCAATTTATGTAACACATCAACTACATTCATGATACTAATGATACATCGATTTATTGGTTTTACGCCCTTATCTGGATTCATTTTTTATTTTCTATTTGGATGATATATTGGTTTATAGTGCTACATGGGAGGAGCACATATCACATATTATGCACGTTTTAGAGACTTTCAAAAAGCACCAACTATTGTCCAATCTCAATAAATGTGAGTTTTCTTAGAGGTCTTTGGTGTATTTGGGGTATGTGATTGATGGAGGGGAGCTCAAGATATATCCTGGAAAGATGGAGATTATCATCAAATGGTCAGTTCCTAAAAATGTCACTAAAGTTAGGAGAGTTTTTGGAGTGGAAAAATACTTACTAAATTTCATAGATTCATTTTCAGTGGTAGTTGCACCACTCCACGCCATAACAACAAGTGGTAAGATTTTCCAGTGGGGAAAGAATCAATAAAAATATTTTTATGAAGTGAATAGAAATATTTGTAAAGCATCGGTGCTCACACTATGAAACTTGTAGAATCCCTTCAAATTGGAGACATATGCAAGTGGGTATGTCATGGGATAAGTATTGATGCAGGGAGGAAGAACCATATGATATCATTCTAAAATATTTCATTGGGCGGTTCTCAACTACCCTACCTATGATAAGGAGATCTATTCCTTGGAACAAGTTGTCAAAAACTGGAAGCATTATCTGATGGGAAAGGAGACCATCATCCACATAGATCACCAACCACTAGAGTATTTGCAGGCCTAGAGTAAGATACAACAAACCAAGACTTAGAAGTGGATGGGGTTCTTACGACAATTTCATCAAGTCATCATGTATAAGAAGGGTAACAAAAATAGGTTGGAGGACATGCTTTCACGACCATCCACGTCCAAGATTATAGTTTTGGGAACTATGATCCACATGGAGCCTTTTACCCTTGATGCATACAAAGAGGCATACACATAATATGAGTAATTCAAGGAGGTGTTTCAACAACTACAGGGCCAAGTTCACATAGAATAAGTTGATAACAAGGCTGACTATCATTTCTAGAATGGTTTACTCTACAAGTTTGAAAAGATTTTTGTCCCTAAAGGAGAATGACTGCAGCTTATCGAAGAGGCTCACACATCCAAGGTTACAGGACATTTTGGTGTTGGGAAGACAGTTGCCAATTTACAAAGGTATGCATACTAGTCAAGAATGGAAGAATATGTAGCATGATATATTAAAGTATGCATACTTTGTTGTACCAGCAAGGCCAACAATAGGAAGCAAGGTCTATATCATCCCTTACATGTACCCACTCAACCTTGGGAAATTATTTCCATGGATTTTTTGGGAGGTTTACCAAAAACCGGGAAGGGACATGACTATCTATTGTGGTAGTTGATAGGTTCATCAAAATGTGCATTTTTATGCCTTGTAAAAATACCATCAATGGACAAGAAGCAACAAATAAGTTCTTTGAACAGGTTTGGGTTCACTTTGGGATACCAAGGATCATCATCTCATATAGGGACACCAGATTTATTAGTGCATTTTGGACTACAATGTGAGAGAATATGGACACTAATTTGAAGAGGTCTACAATATTCCATCCATAGACATAAGTAGTAAACATGACTTTGGTGAAAAATTTGAGGGATTACAATAAGTAGAATCTAAAGACTTGGGATGAAAATTTGATCTATTACAACACTTATAATATAGTATTCCACACTTCTACTGATAAGTCACCTTTTGAAAGTTTCTTTGGAAAGTTTCCACCTTCACCCTTAAATGTTGTATATGGAAAAAAAGGATTAGTGAGGGAGGAACTCACAATAGATTCATTCAAAGATGAAAAAATTGTTGGGAATATCAGGTAGATCCATTTGCAAGTACAATAGACACTGAAGAAGTCACAGTAAAAGTACAAGGTTAGGCATGACCAACACCGAATAGAGATAACATTTAGAGTGGGAGACATAGTATGGTTACAACTGAATAAGGAAAGGTTATAGGGTCTTGGTAAGAAGATCAAGGATCTATGCTATGGTCCTTATGAGGTGTTAGAAAATGTGGGAGGTAGTTCCTATAGATTCACTTTACCACCATACACGTGCATTTACTTAGTAGTGAATGTGGAGAATCTCAAACACTATGAGCCTTTGATGTTCAATCAAGAGGAGGAACAGGTCATACCTTCCATACAATATTTAAAACCAGATGCTCGGGTAGAGTTTGAAAAATTCATAGTTTTGTAGAAGTGGTCCATAACTACAAGACATGGGAAACATGACCTTTGATATATTGGGTTGAAAGGACAACTTCCAAGGAAATAAAAGTGGTACTCCAAGGAGAAGGTAGAGGAAGCATTTCCTCACCTCATTCAATAAATATTTTGGGGAACAAACGACTCTCTAAATGAGGAGGTATGATCTGTATTAGATCATTATATTAGTTTTCATCTATCTCAATCCTTTCAAAGTGGAAAAATTGAAGGAATCAACTTGCAGAGCCATTTTAATGGGAGGTCCCAGTTTGGAAAAATGTGGTTTGGAACCTTCTAGGGTCATTTTGATGAATCACATGACAATTTTTTGAGTTAAAACTTTACAAGTTTATCTTGGACCCTATGAAAATATTCTACACATCAATACCTTTCCAAAGGTGCAAAAAACACATCAATCGGAGCTCGTATGAAAAAGTTATGCCTTCCACAAGTTGACCTACTATGTTGACCACCATGGTATGAGAGGATGTCGTGTCATCCCCCATTACTCATGCATATGGGGTTTGTCAGATATTTAATTTCAAGAATATTCTAGAAGGTGTAAAACCCTATCATAATTGAGGGTTTAGGAAGTCAAAAACCTACCCCTGGATGGCTATCAAGCTATGTTAAATACCAGACCATTAGGAGGATAAGGGGTTCCATTCTTTTTCATTGTGTCTTGTTCCATAGATGAGAAAAACATCAGAGAGTGGTATTATATGAACATAATAGAGGAGGAGAGATTTCGTAGCAGCCATACAAGCCACAAGTCAAATGAAACTCTAGAGAGAGTACCTTTTTATTTCTACTTGCATCATTTCTATACCAGAGAAAAGAGAGCCAAGTAGCCTCACCTTCTAGATGGGTTTTCTCCCATATTGGGTTTCCCAGGTCATATCTTGTGTTTATTTTTTGATGGTGTGATTATATTTTACTTTTCTCTATTTTCCACATTTTATCTATTTCATGCATAAGAAGAAAAATCAGTAACTAAATATTTTGAAAATCTAAAAGAAAAATAACCTTGATAATAAACATTTCAGTTATTTATCAGATCTGTTGTGATGAAATGTTCCTGTGGAATATCCATGGAAGTTTACAGATCATATGAACTCAAAATTCATCAAGAAATAATGCTCTCTTACATTTCCCTTAATGTCTGCTAAAAGTGTTTTTGAAGAAGGGACTTTGTGTAATGAATTGTGATAGAGGTGATATGATGGTTTTGCATATTGCAGCTAGAGATTCTTAAGTGGTAGTGATGTTATAGGGGAAAATAAAAATTATCAAAGGAAAGTGTAGAGAATAAGAAGTGGAATGGCTCGCCTCTTTCTTTCCGAGATAGATAAGCATAGATACAACATGGCTTCCAAGGGAGATTATACAAGGTATGGACTCCATGTACATTCTAATGAATTTGGTAAGCCATGCCATAGTTTAGTAAGTTTGTGCAATTTGGAGATGGAATATGGCATGCTCCCATATGTCTTTGATAGATGAAAAAGGTTGGAGAAGAACCCTCCCCTTAAAATATGTTCTTCCCCAATTAAAATTGGGTCTCTAAATTTCTTCAAATATTTCAAGGTTTTGAATCCCACAAAAGATAAATAATAAGTACAAACAAACCTGTATTTTAGAGATTCAAGAGTTACCCTACCTAGCACTATGATTTGTAAGCACATAATGAAGGGAAAGGGATTATGGTAGAGAAATGACAATTGTTTTTAAAAACTAGTGAGAAAAAACACCTCCTTTGATAACAAACTATATAACAACACCACTAGAAGGGAAATGGATTATGACAGAGAATTGATAGTTGTTTTTAAAAACTAGTGAGAAGAAACTCCTCCTTCGATAACAAACTATATAATAACACCACTAATGAACAAATGTGGGATCCCACAATGGATTAGATTTTTTCTAAAAGTCTTTATCACACCTATCCTACCAATAGCACCATTAACTCTGCCAAATTGGATATTCACACTCCAAATGTATTTGACAACAAATACTGCATCAATATCCTCAATAGGAAGACCCTCTTCATGTCTGACCAGAAGTCGGACCATAAAATCTACACTAATTCTTGAACCCATGGCATTGTCATCAACTTTAAAGTGAACTAGAGCCTATTCTTTCAATAGTTTGTGTTCAACATACTCAAAATGAGTCAATGGGATGTCCTCACAGGAAGCAAGGAAGAGATTCATAATAAGTTCTTGGATTCAAATCCTTCTAAAATTATTTATCCTAGATCAAAGGCATCTCAAGAATTGCAACCTACTCTCTCTAAAATTAGCCTGGTGAGACCCCCTCCGTGTAGTGATCCCTCTAGATTTGAACTTCTGACCTCCAAGGAGGAAACACATGTTCTTAACCATTAGGATCACTCAAATTGTATATATGTGCAAGTGGCTCTCATGGAAGCAACCTTAATTTCTTACAAATTTCAAGAAATATAACTCATATCAGTTCAAGAAAATTATTTTTCATGTGACAATGCATTGATTTTGTCATAAAACAGATACAAGACTTTGTGTTTTTTCGTTAAGGTGTGTATGAATGGAGGCATGAAATAGTTCAATTTAATCTCCAATATTTTTTTTTAAATTAAATTATGTATGGATAGAGGTTCAACTTATCTCTCATTAATTTTTTAAAATTAAATCAAAAAGTAATTTTAAAATTAAATTATAAAATAATTTTAAAATTATATTGTTATTGAAAAAAATAATATAAATTATTATACGAGTTTTAGAAAATTAAACTTATTAATATTCAATAAAATAATATTAATGAAAAAAAAAATATCACAAAGGTAAAAATTGTGTTAAGAGATGAGTCGGTCTCATCTATCATGTATTTTCACGTTTCTAGTACTTGTTATAAGTATTGCACTGTTAATTCAAAAAATTATATATATTTTAAATATATTTGATTTTTAATATTAATTTAAAATAATAATAATATTATTATTAGTGATTATTTATTTTAATTTTTTAGTTATATAATTTCATAATAATTTTATAAAAACATTATAAATTATCTTTTATATTAAAGTGATATGATACCATTTCAAGTTATTACCTATTTGTGTATTCATTCTAAATTATTAGTTATAAAAAAAGTTATTTTCACTCACTCTTTCTTTAGTTTATGTAATTACTTGTTTTATAAGTATTTATCTTCATTTGCAATCTTTAGAAACTTAATAGTGAAGGCTTGAATGATCTATGAAGTCAAGTTAAACAAATAGATATATGGAAACAAATTGTCCATTAAATTTAGACTTTAGATAAACCCAATCTATTGTTGATTGCAATGCAAGGGTCTTGACATGGCTTGCTAAAGTTTATAAACTTGAACAAACAATATCAAAAGTTTTAAGATCATTTTGAAGAGATATTCATTATATACTTTTCATGCAAGGGTCTTGACACAACTTGCTATGAGTTAACTAAAGTTTACACTCTTGAACAAGCAATCTCAAAAATTTCAAGAGTATTTTAAGTGGGATCATGATATATTCATTATTAGTTTTGTCAAGGGCAATGACTATTGGACACTAAGATCTTTCCTTCTTGGGATGGGTTGGTGAAATGGGATTAAGAGATAATAGAGTAGTTTTATAGTTGGTAGCTATCGCATTGATCATCTTTAGATAAGTTAGAATGATACCCTTTTGGAATTCTACTAAAAAGAAGTTTCTCTTTCTAAGGGTACGCTCTTTGTAGGAAGGATCATTGGTTGTGTAAGTATTCAAGGGCGAAGAACTCTCTTTTGAATATCTAATGTTTTGATTTAGTATAGAAAGACAACTATAAAGTAATGCACTATTGAAAGTGTTTCCACATGTCAATATGGGTCTTTTTTGCTATTATAAAAAATCGAAACACAAGGTTGAAATATCAAATATAAAGTTTTGTTTTCTTGGAAAAAAAATAGAGTGTTACCCCTCATTATAAGATAAATATTTGTAATCGTTTTATCATAGCATTAAGAAAATCACAACATTCATCAATACAATTTTAATATTTGTTATTTAGCTTTGAAAATAAATTGAAATGGGTGTAATGTTGTCCCAAATTATAAATTGTTGTTGTTTGTAATTTTGGAAATAAATTTTCGAGTGGACAATCCACCCATCATTAGGGACTCTTGAAGCAATAAGTATGAAAAGAGTGTTGGGTAGGCGAATATAATACGAAATGTGAAAAAAGAGAGTTATTTTATTATTATTAATAAGGTAAAAGTAAATAATAAAAGGTTAAATCTTAAAGCTAAAAGAATATTTAATCAATAATAAGTATTAAATAATATAGTTAATCAACTATAATTATTAAATAATAATATAGTTAATAATAATTAATTTATTATCAATAATATCCTAGATGGGGTGATAGATGGCCCTCAGCAGATGACAGGTGGCGACATGCAACAACATGTGATATTAACCCTAGGTGCCAACCTCCCTCCCATCCTGTTTGAATGACCTGCACTCAGCCAGGAGTTATGGTAGTACATTGGGAAATCCAGGAAGACTTAATGGCCCCTTGCATGAACCAGGCTAGATGTACAAAGCAAGGTATCGGGACCAACAGATAATTCACCTCGGCTTTCACAGCATCCACCCTTGTCAACTCACAAGGCACTATGAAGGCCTGTGCCCCTAAGCACTCTCCCATTATATGATTTATGCATGTTCTTCTATTCCTTGACTCCCTCTTGATCTTGCACATTTGGCCAACCACCACCACTCCTCCGTTGATCTTCGTGCACAGTCCCACCCAAAATTCCTACACCATGCCCAGGGAGAGGGAAAAATATATACGGGGACCGTTGTACTACAACGCCCTAAACAAACGCAACATGCTCGACCCTTCTCAGCTCGCTATCATCACCACCAACAATCTTGACCCAAGCCATAATTGGTTGGAACCGCCTCAGCAAACTATGCCTCCCCCCTCTAATCCCATAATTGACTTTGACAACTGCCCTGTCAAAGAGGAAATTCTCCCTCCTGAGGAGCATACTCCTTCGCTGAGATTTCATATTGAAAATTCCCCTCTCAAAGTCCATACACCAGTTCACAGTTTTGACACTAGAGGATGCATTGTGGAGGAAGAAATTCCTCCTAGTTGGAAAAATAAACCATCAGCCATGGACACAGACTTGGAAATGGATGTTGAGTTGAGGGAGGAGCCACCTCAACTCACCCTGCTTCGACTCCCGGATGAACATATTCAGCTACTTTTTGAAATGTGGCAAAAGCTTGATGACTAGGTGCATATCCGGTGAATTGTTGGACAAAGAATGTACCTGCTTTTTGGCACAATGGATGAAGGTCCACCAAACAAGCAGTGCTCGGCCTATGGCCATGAATTCGTCCAAGCTTACAACACTCATGGCAGCCCAAGTTCACATATGGAATATCTCTTCCAGGTGTATGTTCTTCTTTTGGTTTTGCCAGTTATGAAAATATTGGCAAATTTTCTGCCTCACGATGTATGTTAGTCAGTCATGGCCACTCGTTAGTCGGTCACTATGACCATTTTTTACAATTAGTCATTTCTACTATTTTGTTCAAACAATTACAATTACTCTCTGATTTTGATGGCCACATGTCCTGGTTTCCCAGATGTGGCAGGACAGATGAAAGACTATAGATATTGTAACACTGTGCACTTCTTTTAATATATAGCTCTTTTTATTATTAATAATAATAATAATAATTAAGAAATAGTTATTTTGTTATTAATAATTAATGTATACAAGGTCAAATTATAAATTGACATGATAGTTGATGAATAATAATTGTTAAATAGTAATATAATTAAGAGTAATTAATTATTGGAATTCATTAGAGGTTAGGTATTGAGGAAAACAAAGAATAATTAAAAATTTAATGGATTTAGGAAGGTACAAAATTGGTTAAAAAGGAAACGTGTGAATAGATGAAAATTTGAATAATAAATTGAAAAGAATGTTTTTTTTTTTTGTTTTTTTGTTTTTTTAAGTAAAAAGGGGGAGTATCCTGTTATATTAAAAGTGAAGGCTTACAGAGTCTTTTGGAGTGCCAGTTGTCCCACCTAAAAAGGAAACCGTGACATCTGGTTGTCCCATGCCACTTGTTTTCACACAAAAAGAACCAGGCCACCATCTGTCCTGCCCGAAGGAAACCAGGTCGTATGGCTGCCATTAGTTTCAAAGTGTTCCATAGATTACTACTGATAGCATAATGATAGCCTAACTGAGCTAGAGCTCTAGTTCGAAACAAAAGAAAATTTCTAACTATGAAAATTCACATAACCAGTTACTTGGTGTCCTCAACGAATTCGTCATTCTTTCCCCATTTGGATGGAAGCGCGAAGGGTTGTGCACACATAGGGAATTGTCGGCTTAGAGGTGTGTTGGAGTATGCAACATACATCATGTCGAGGTGTTGGCTGACTTGGAGGGCCCTGTATATTTGGTCCTCCACCATGCTGCGTGTTTTAAAGATCAGTTCCAGGTGCTCCAAGTGGAGGAGTGGAGGTTGGTCCTGCCATTCTCCCTGAGAAGAGGAGAGGGGAATTGGATTTTGTACGCTACTACCCTCTGTTTCTTCATTTTCTCTGTCGCCTTGTTGTCCTTGCTGCTCATCCTGTTGAGTTGCTTCCTTTGAAAATTCATCACTTGTTGAATTTGCCTTTTCTTCTGTGCTGCCTGGGAATTCTTCCTCGACGTAGCAAGTTGTGTGTTCCCATGTTGGGTCACCTTCCTTGTGACTGTGCATCATTCCTAGATCATGAGGCTTGGCTTCATCCTCGAAACAAGTGGGGGGATCCCAATTATCTGGAACAGTGAAGAGGACATGTGCTAGAGTAACCTGGATGGGTTCATCCGAATCAATCTTCTCCACATAAGTCATGGGAGGCATCCAAGGCTTCTTGGTTTTTTGAGTGTGTGCCATAGCCAGTGCTCTTTCAAACTTCTTCTGCCTCTTTCTACGAGATTCAAATGCATACCACGCAACACCTCTACAAGGCCATCCTATTGCTCACAACATGTAGAGGAGTAGAGCTATAACCAAAATTCCAAATGGGTACTTGTCTCTGCACTAGCACTTTTAAGGTTCAGCCTTCGGCCACTCGACTCCCAAATGCATTGCATAACCATCAGAGCAACTGATAAGGATGAAGGTGACTGTGACAACCTTGACCATTAAGGCTATGCCCTTAGTGTGTTGGTCTTCCATCCTCTTCCCTCACGTGAGAGGCCTCGCCCTCTGGCTTTGGCTGCTTGGGCTTGCTCCCATCTTAATGATGAGGAGATGGGAGCCAATGGCTAGTATTTATGGCCCTGCCCAGCTCGTCCCCACATGTCCTCCTTGTTCTATGTGGCACCCCATCTGGGGGAAAATAATGGTTAGTTAATAATGATTATTAAATAAAATTTATATAATTAATATTGATTAAATTATATAATTATTACTAATTACATAATAATTAGAATTAATTAGAGGTCAAGAGTAAGAATAATTGAAAATTAATTGAAAATCATGGATTTAGGATGATTAAATTGATAATAATGAATATAGGATGATAAAAATGATTAATGAGAGATGGGAATGACGAGAATTTTTGACAAAGGCAGGAGGAGGGGGGGGGGATCACGTGGGAACAAACAAGGAAAGAGTGACATAGAAGAGCCATAAGAAAGTTTAGTTTTATTTTTCGATGTGATGAATGAGAGGTTTCTAGGATTAGCTAAGTTTATACCCTTCTTCTCGGTTAAAATTGCTAGGTTGTTTTTTGATTTCGACAACTTCGCATATGATGTGAGAAGAGTAATGGGGTGTTGAGGTCAGGATTCTAGTTTTGTAAAAAAAAAAATGATTTTTAGAATTGAAAGTGTTCATCGATAGTTGATTTATAGACATGATTGTGGTTTGTGTCAGCTATGTGTTCTTTGATAATGGATTTGAAGGATCTCTCAGTTTGGACAATGTATGATTTTCCACAGGAGTAAGGAATTTGGTAAACTCCTAGGCCAAGTGTTGATTCAAATTTATCCTTAACATATCTGAAGAATTGTTTGGGAGTTTTGAAAGGATTGAAGATGGTTTTGATATTCTTTTTTGATATGTGATTAGTAGTTCCTTGGATGTAGTGGAGAGAAAGGAGAGCTTGGGGGGGGGGGACGGAAAGTTTGACTTAGGGTTGCAGGATGAGAGAAAGTATTTGTTGATTTGAGAGGAGTTGTATTCATTGGAAAAAAGGGCATTGGTTAGGTGAGATTTTTCTTTCTCAAGAAATTGGGAGTAGGAGATTTGAATGGATTGAGTAACAAGAGTTTTGAGGACAAAAACAATTTGAGTAGGAGGGTGAAGAGATTGGGAATGAAGGTATTAGTCAGTATGAGTCTTTTTGCAATAAGCTTGGTGGGTAAGAGAACCATTAGGGAGGTGAGAGATGAGAACATTGAGAAAGTGCAAGGA
>JZKD02S2375682.1:185094-202577 GCA_000966675.3 Picea glauca | reverse complement strand
CATCTAATTTGTTTTAACAAAAAAAAAAATCATGGCCCCAAAACCACATTACTCTTCTCACATCATACATGAATCTCTCGAAATCGAAAAAAATCCTAACAATTTTAACCGAGAAAACGGATACAAACTGATACAATCTCAAAAACATGTCATTCATTGCATCATACAATTAAAATAAACATTGTTATGGGGTTCCGCTGCCACCCTTTCCTTCTTTGTTCCCACGCAACCCCTCATGCCTGTGTTAGAAATTCTTGTCGTTCCAATCTAACATCAATCCTTTTCATCATCCTAAATCCATAATTATCAATTCAATCATCCTAAATCCATGATTTTAATTAATTTTCAATTATTTTTATTCCCAACCTCTAATTAATTATAATTGTTATGTAATTAGTATTAATTATATAATTATTGTTTAATAATTATTATTAACTAACCATTCTTTTAAATTTATTATTCAACTCTTCATCTATTATTGTTCCCTTTTTAACCAATTTTCTACCTTCCTAAATCCATTAAGTTTTTAATTATTCTTTTTTTCCCTCAATACCTAATATTTAATGAATTCCAATAATTAAGTACTCTTAATTATATTATTATTTAACAATTCTTATTCATTAACTATCATGTTAGTTTATAATTTGACCTTTTATACATTAATTAATAATAACAAAATAACACTTTTTCAATTATATTTCAATTCCTACCCTATAACTAATTTCAATTAATTATTATTAACTATATTATTATTTAATAATAATTATTAACTATACTATTATGTAATAATTATATTTGATTAACTATATTATTATTTAATACTTATTATTCATTAACTATTCTCTTGGCTTTAAGATTTAACCTTTTATTATTTACTTTTACCTTATTAATAATAACAAAATAACTCTATTTTTTCACATGGCTAATTTATAACGAGTATGTCTATCATTTTCTCTAATGGTCATATTATATTCACCTTTATATATTTATTCTCATGTCAATTTTCAAATGCAACTCTATGTGACTAATTTTTCAAATATGAAAATTGCTTCCTAGTAATCTATCGGTAAAAACCTAGTTGTTGTCACTCAATAATTTTATACTAGAAATTATTCACTGAAAACATATGTAGTGGAAACACAAAGATCAGATATGAATCATCAATACACATGCAACACAATTTCATTTTTGTAATCTTGTTAACATCAGAAATCCCGAGGGAAAAAACAACCCTCCCAACCAATACAATATCACCAAAGTATGAGGAAAACCTTGTCCTCCAAAGGCACCAAAACTAAGAACAACCTTTCTCTCTAATAACCATACAAATCAGAAAACCAAACCTAAAAAATATTATGGAAATCTCATCTTCACACAAATTTATTATAGACCACTTGTACGACCTTCTGATATCACCTTTCATCTTGTACAGATCTTTCCCTTCCCAAAAAAATCAAATACATGATTCACCCTCCAGGAAAATTGCATATATATTTGATGTAATCCATTGCAAACATCGTATACCCTACACATGATTTATCATTCTGTAACCTGAGTATATATGCACCGTGTCCCTTTGAAAACCGTGTATAAGTACAGATTGTTGGTACAGACACCACCGTACACTTCGATCTCTATGACCTACATTCTCCTAGGCTAGATTTTCCACCTTGTAGACTTTCCCTTTGCTGAGATCACCAAGCCTCCTAGCACAAGTGCAGACTCACTTATCCTAACTACATTCTTGCACAATATATTGAATGCTACAATGACATCTCTCCCTTATATACGAGTCCAATGAGTGAGTTTAGGTTCCCTTCCTAGACTCAACAATTAATTAGAATATTGTATTCTCCTCTTGTGGGTGTGGAACCCCATCACAAGCCCACAAACCCAATCACCTTTCCCATGAGGCCCTCGCCTCATTTCTATGCTGATTTTGATGGAACGAAAGGATAAAATGGCACCAACAAAATTTCCCACACGCGTGGTACCTTGGGCTATAGCAGGAATACCTCTCGAAGCTAGAAAATGAAGACTCACTCTTAGCAAGAGAGGCACCCCATCCTCCAAAAAGAGGATGAAACATTATCACACATAGTAGATATAGCTCTAAATATGCCACCTCATCTTTACTCCAATATTCCAAACTGGCTACTCCCCCTGTCACTGTGGTAAATGGGTCTATGAACACTTTCACTAGAATAAGTCATGCTGTCAAATCTTTCTAATTGGCTACATCCTCAGTCACTAGACCACAACATGTTGTCTAGTCTGTCTAACTGGCCACATCCTCGGTCACTAAGGAAAAATCTGTCTGACTGGTCGCATCCTTGGTCACTAAGGAAAATCATTCTATCCAATCTCCCTCAATGGATACTCCCTCTATGATTGAAGCAAATCCTATTTCCTGATTGGTTGTTTCCTTTATCACTGTAGTGAAACCCGCTGAATCAAATGGATCATCCATGGAAGGTACACAACTATCAGAAGCCTCATGCTCCAACATCTCCTCTCTAACCTCCACAACCCATGAAACATGTCTCGAAGTCTTGGAATATGTCTCTCTTCCATATAAATGTGAGGGGGAACTCCTTCTGGATGAACGTATCTCCCTCTAATCGAACTACCTCTCCTTGAGATCAGGCTCACTCTGAGACCACATGTGCATTCTGAAACCTGACTCCTTCTGAGTATGCACAACCTTTGGGGCCATTTGATCCATTTACAATATCCTCTGCACAGTCTTGGGATGCTTCTCCTCCCTCCTAGATCCTTAGGGATGAATCCTTATGAACTCTATCTCCCTCTGAGACAGTATTGTTGGTGAGGCTACCTGCCTCACTACTCGTGGAGCCACATGATCCCTCTAAACTTGTGCTACTGGAGGGGCCATCTACCTCACCTTTGATGGACCTATCTATTACTCCTTCTTAATCTCTCTCCTCTTTTTGTCCACAACACTCATACGCTGGCCCCTTAGACAATATAGGTTTCCCTCCTTGACTCCAAGAACCACTATTGATCTGAAGTTGGATTGTATTGGCACAATCAATACTTATCCATATCGAAACAATAAATGATATCCCTTCCTCTTAATCTCAAATACTAAGAGGACACTACTCTTGAGTTATGTCACACAAAACACATTCGACAGCCTCAATATCTCTCCTGAATCCAATCAAAACAATAATGTATTGGATCCTCATATTGAATGCTTGTCTCCTGTACCAAGATCCACACATAATTCTGAGCTAGTCTTTATGAGAGTGTCAAACAACTCTTATGCACTTGTCATATGGCAAGATGATCCACAATCCACCAATCATGTTTCCCTACTGAAAATTGTGCATGAAAGGGTGGAGACCAATAATATATCTCTATGGAACCTATATGCAACCTCATCAACCTCTGTTGTTGATTTCTATTGCCTTCTTTTTATTCCCCTCTGGTGTGGATAATATGAAGCATAGTTCCCAAAATCATGAAATTCAAAACATGTGATCTTACTAATATCCTTCTTCTATCTCGGCTCTTGAGATGCTTCTGTCTTAGGAGAAGCCCTTCTCCCTGATGGACCTCTTATGTCTAGAGAACTGATTCTTCCCTTTCTAGTTTTGGATGCAAGGGTATGGTTCTCATCATTGCTACTCTTTACCACACCATTAATATCATCCCTATATACTAAATGGGTCTCCTCCTGGATGAAATCTATCCATAGTCTGTTAAATAATAGGAACTTGTCTCATGCACAGATCCCCTATACAAATGATTCTTCAAAGGACCTTGGAAGACCTCTGAATGCTACATCCACCAAATCAACATCCTCCACCTTACCATCGATGTCCACAAGATGATCACATATATGAGTATTCTTCATAAGGTAGCTCACGATTGTGTCCTCATTAGACATATTAACAACATGAAGTTGGTGCTTCAAATGAAATTTCCTTCCAATATTCCCATTCTATTATATACCTACCAGAGCATCATACATGTCCTTGGAAGATGTATTTTCATCAATGTGAGGAATCAATTGATCCTTCACGAACTCAAGAAACACACAATTTACCTTAACTTATTTATTCTTATGAGTTGTCAACTCCTTTGGATCAGTGGGGGATACAACCACATTCTCAACATACTCCTTGAGGTCATTCTCTTCCAAAAGAATGATAACCCTTTCCTTCCATGCTGGGAAGTTGATTTTCCCTTCAAACCTATCCTCAAGCTTCAATGTGTTCACCATGGTGACCTTCCCGGAACAATAACAAGAAAGATAAAAAAACTCTTCCAGTGTTGTACTCAACAATGTGTCTCAATATGGTCTCCTTTTCTTCATATCTTAATCTCTAATATTGTTGGCACAGGTGCAGACCCAGGGTTCAACTCTTCAACGATGCACCAAGAAAACCCTAACTACCAGCCCTTTCTGTGATGCCTGCAAAGAATATGAAGTCTCACTCGAGGTAGAGGCAAGAGGGTTGTAGGGCTCAAGTGTCTACAACCTAGTTGGGACACAGATCTATGATCACAATACTTAATAGAGCACTTATAAATTAATGCTCATTAGTCTTTGACCCTTATTCACATCATATGTAAAAACCCTAATTACAAAACAATGCAGTATTCAACAAGATCTAAGCATATCTAACCATTTAGTGCATAGCATCAAATAGATCTAGCATTCATTTATGTTATTAAGCACTAAGCTACTACATCAAATGCATCTAACATACATAAAGATTCAACACTAAACATAAATCACATCAAGAACAAAAAACAATCACAACACATGATATACGTGGCTCACCCCTAATGTGGGGCTACGTCCACCAACTCTTCGTCTGATTTATTACCTTCTTTTAATATTCTTAAATGCACAGAGCCACAAAAACCACTCCACATAGGACAGGAGATCTGCGCGCACTTCGCCAAATCCTCCTTCCCCGAGTTTGACATAGCACAGAGCCTTCTTACAATCACTTGCACTTAACTCTGCAAGTTCTCAACACATAGTATGCATAGAGCCTTTACAACTAGTCTCACTTAGCAACCTTTACATATCTTGCACAAAGTGAACTTAAATCTGATCGAACTTGACCTCGTTACTTACATCACCGAGCTACTTAGTTATACATTACAAAAGAGACCTAAGCATGGGTAAACCCATGAGATGACATCCCATACCCGTTACATAATCCCTAAACCCAAAAATCCTATAAAAGGTGGAGAGCTCCTGCAATCCATACTTCAGCTAGGCGCTCCATCTTCGACCAACCTGTTGAAGTCCCAAAAATGGTCAAACAAGACCAAGGTTCTCCTAAACTTGGTCGAGGGCCAACATGCCCCCAACACTCACTTGTGACTCGTCCCAAGTCACTCTGACCTAGAAAACTCTGCTTCAAAGGCCTTGATCTTGGCTCAGGCTACCTCGACTTGTTGTTTCACTATGGTCTCCTATTTGGCGAAGTCCTGAATGATTTTCTCGGTGGCAGGGACTTCCAAGCGTTGTTCCACTGTAGTGACCACTTGTTCTAGTTGTGTGCCTTGTCCTTCGATCTCCTCAAAGAGTGTGAAGGCTTCATCCTGTATCGGTTGAAGTCTTTGGGTCACTTCCATAACTTTACTTTGGATGGCATGGACCTGTTGCTGAATTATGCACTGCTCTTGTGAACTTTTCATCTTCTCGATTGCTGACAGTAGCTTCAACTGTGCCTGTACTCTTGCTACTTGTTTCTTTCATTCCGGGAGACATGACTCCAATGTCCTTATTTCTGGGTTCTTTGCAAGGTGCTCATAGGTCTGCACACTTTTATTGTTGAGTTTCTTGCATTCTAAGGCCAATTCCTTGATTCTTCTGACTACGCTCCAGGCAGTTTCTTCCAGCTGATATTGTACTTCCTGTAGAGTGCTCGACACTGCTTGCAATTCCATTTCTGCTATTCTTTCTTAGAGATGTTGAATGGCTTCAATGATATTCCCCACTTGGCTCTCAGTTGTTTCCTCTTCCATCTATTCCAAGCCCAGCACAAAGTGAAGTGCTCTAGTGACTACTTCTTTTTCTTTCTCGATCTCCTCTCTGTCCTCTACAAACTTCACCTGGAGGTCATATTTCTCTTGCTGCACAACCCAATGTTGCTCTAGGGATTCCTCATTTGCTTTCTTCAATGCCTCTATGGCCTGCTCTTTTTATTCCTGGACCCGACGAAGGTGAGCCTCTGTCGCATCTGTTATTATACATAGCTAGGCAAGATCATATCCTACTTCTATGCCCCCTACTGACAATGATGTAGTAGACACTATGCGACTCGAATAAAGATCCTATTGTACCCCTTTGAGCTCTTCCTCGATCCCATCATACATTTTCTCATGTTTGGCTTCGCTTTGCTACAAAATGTCCCGTGATTATGAGGTCAATATTATCCACTGTAAGTGTAGTCTGTAAGTGGGGCTTATTGGCACGCGACCTCTTCTACGTTGAGGGTTTCTTTGGAGACACCTTTATTTTCAGGGATGTCTCTTTCTCTGTAAGGGGATATTTAGGCAGTATTCCATCACACTATTCATGCTTGTCTTCTTCCCCTTCATTCTCTTCTTTGTCTACTTCATCACCTCCTCCCCCTTCAGGTGAATTTGGTGTAGTATCTTCTCATGCTTTGTGCATTTCCTGTACTTCTTCCTTATTCTTCCTCTTTCTAGTGTTGGTTCCATCATACTCTTCACGACTGACTACAAGACTTCCGATGAGGTCAGGGTCGGAGAGTTTTGTCTATTCGACTAGTACAAGGAATTCTGCAGGCCATTCCTTGGTTATTTCCTCCATATCTTCCTCGGTGAGTATGTAATAGGACTGGAGCTCTTCCTTGTGTTCGTCTTCGTGCATAGTAATGTAAATGAAGTGATGATCTGCATGGAACTTTTCTATTGGCCTAAACCTATGAAGTGTATTCGATGTCATGCGACGGAAGGGTTCAATGGCCCTCTTCAGCTGCAAGTAGTAGGTGTGGAACACTGCATTGGACTACCATTTCTTTTCCATGTTGCTCAAATACCAGAGGGTAGTGAACCTCACGACCAATGGTTCAGATGGTTCGAATTTAGGGAAGTTTTCTCCCTCCGACATCTCCTAAGAGATGAAGGCAACGATAATAAAAAAATAGATGAAGTGAAACTCATAGCCCTGGTCTTGTGCTTCACAACAATATTTCTCCAACTGGTTAACGAGGCAGCTCACCCAGTTCATATGCATCCCCTCGACGCACTTCTCTGTGAGGTTGATGACTAACCCCGTGACCTGCATTGGTCTATTCTTCCTAATGCGATTGTCTGCTATCAACTAACAAGTTGGGTGCACTACGCCATTTTGGATGGAGGATACCTTGTAGCCCTGCTTACCCTTCTCTACATCATCATAGGTGTCCTTTATTCACTACGCCAAGGCATGATCTGCAGCCTTACCTCGGTAAAATTCTTGAGGGTCCGATCCTTGTATGCTCAATCCATTGATTCGGTGGATCAACACTGGATCTACAGTGATGTTCCTATCCAACCATAGGTAACTGCCATGGTAGCACTACAGGAGGATTTTAACGCATGTGTTAACCTCCTGATGTCTGCGCAAGTGTGGTATCTTCATCACATTAAGGATTGTTGATATTGCGATGTCCATGGTCCATGATTGGGGATTATCTTCAACTTCTTCCCCATTTTCTTTGTCAAGTACTTATGTGGTGCAAGAATTCCATAATTCTTGTAGTCTCCCAAGTTGAAATCACTGATCTTTAGCATCATAATTTATCCCAATTGCAGTCCAACTGCATGTATCCCCTTCGGGAGGTACACAATGATCGGTGTATAGTCGAAGTCCCTCGAGATGTTGTTACAACTAACTGTGCTAGCTAGAGGTAGGATATAGTTGGGTAGGAATGACATGATGAGCTTCATGTTTTCCAAGTCATCACAATGCTTGCTCCATTTCTCTGTCATAGTTTGGGATGGCCCAAATCAACATGCATTTGATGGGGAGGCTTCAAATCCTCTCGTCGACGAGGCATGTGCTCCTACAGACATGACCTTCTCAGCCATGAGGTCAATCAAAATCTCTTCATTGGATTTCTCTACTGTGCTAAGGTTGCTTGACATACACGCTCATGATCAAATGTCTTGGGTAGGTGGAAAAACACTCAAGGTAAGCAGAATGGGTGGCGAGGCATCAATAAGAACTGTGCGAAAGAAATTAGTTCTTGGTGGGCTCAGATAATCACAATTCTCAAAAGTGTCCTTGGTGCAAAAATTGACGGGTTAAATAGACAACACCGTAACATACTCCTCCAATGGGTAGGACTGCCTCAATCAATAAAATTCCATCTGCTATGGTGCGGTCCCAATGGTCCAATGAAGATATTTTCGACAATAACTGTGTTTCTATCCATTTTGGAGCATTGTTATAAAAGTCAGGACGTTTCCAACGATCATATTGCTTCATCGTGTAGAAGTGCCAGTTTTTGCTGTTATGTTATTCCGGCGAGGTTCAAGTTCTACAAGCCTTCATTCTACGAAGTTCTCTCTGGAACCTCTTGCAATTTTTCTAGCTTTGATTTCTTCTTACTGAGTTTTCTTTCTTTCTTTCCTGTGATCTACATCTTTAGATTCCTCTTTCCATTATTGTTCTTATCTCCTCTTAGCATAGTAACTTCACACTGCTGAGGGTCTTTCACATGGTTCAAGGTTAATAGTTTTCCTCTTACTATGTCTGGATTATGTGCTCTTCTCTTCTGCATGGATAAGTTCTTTAATCCTTCTTGCATTCTTTCAACATTGACAGGTGGGTCTCTGGCCCTTAGTAGCTTTGACTTGTCCTCCCATTCTTCTATTAAGAGCTCTATTATCCTAGCCATGAAATCTCTTAATTATTGTTTTTTTTGTTCTATAGCTTCCTCTTCTTCTTTCCTTTGGATCTGATCTCTCTCAATCCAAGTCTTTCCTAACAAAAGTGCAAAAGGAGCGCTACTCTCAAAAAAATTAATGACCTTGAATTCTTATTCTGTCAATGTTCCATGAGCACTCATAGGAACATGAGTAAATATTCCACATAAGGTTATCATATTTCCTTTAAACAATCCTATTCCTCTCAATGAAGGAATCATAGCAGGATTTCCCAAAAAATTTCAAGTACTTTTTGTCGTGATATTAACCTGTGTTTCTGCGTCCAATACACAGTCTATGTCGAAGTCTCCTATTTTTGTTTCTATGTACTCTTTCTCTTTTAAGATCTTTGATAAAGTGATGTCTCTGTGATCATTCAATGTTTTTTTTATCTTCAATAATATAGCCTCGGATTCTTTCTGGTACTTTGGCATACTCTTAGTCTCTTGACCTTCCTCATGGTTTTCTTGTCTCATGTTCATCTTCTCAAATTTAGCAATCATTTTAGGGAAATCTAAAACTTCATGTCCAGTAGCTTTATAACAAAGGAAAACATGACCTCTACCAGGGCATTCCTTAGCAATATGTCCCGAACTTCTACAATTATAACATAATGTCAATCCTCTCTTTCTCTTAAACTATCCCCAACCTTTCCTGTACTACGCAATGAGATCACAGTGATGGACCTGCAAAAAATTATTTGTAAGATCCTGCATCCACTTGTTATTCTAAAAATTCTTTCTATGCATATGAATAACATATATTTCATTATTTCTATCAGATCTATTCATATCATATCTTCTTTCTTCGAGTTGTGCCCTAGTTTTTAAACTAGGACAAAATCTATCAAACATACCTAGATTCATACTTTCGAAGAAAAAATCTCCACTTGTATTACCTTTATTAGAGCACAAAGATTTAAGATCTTACCTCTTTCTTCAGATCAAGCTTCTTCTTAGCATAGAGATTCACAAGTCAAGTAGAGTACTACGAACTAGAGCAACAAATTTACGCACATAGCTTTCTCTTTTCTTCAGTTCCCAACAATCAAAGTTTCAGATCTCGGCAATGAAACCATTTGTTGGCACAAGGGCAGACTAGGGTTCAACGCTTCAACAACGCACCTACAAAACCCTAACTACCAGCCCTTTCGAAAACACTTGTGAACCAAATGAAGTCTCAGCCTAGGTAGAGGCAGAGGGGTTGTAGGACTCAAGTGTCTACAACCTAGCTAGGACACAGATCCGTGATCACAATACTTAATAGAGCACTTAGCAATTAATGTTCATTAGTCTTTGACACTTATTCACATCACATGTAAAAACCGTAATTATATAACAACACAGTATTCAACAAGATATGAGCATATCTGACCATTTAGCACATGTCATCAAATAGATCTAGCATTCATTCATGTTATTAAGCACTAAGATACTACATTAGATGCATATAACATACATAAAGATTCATATCTAAGCATAAATCACATCAAGAACACAAAACAATCACAACACAGGATATACGTGGTTCACCCCCAGCATGGGGCTACGTCCACCAACTCTTCATCTTCTTTATTATCTTATTTCAATATTCTTACATGTACAAAGCCACAAAACCCACTTCACATAGGACATGAGATTTGCACGCACTTCGCCAGATCCTCCTTCCCCGAGTTCGACACAGCACATAGAATTCTTACAATCAGTTGCACTTAACTCTACAAGTTATCAACACATAGTATGCATAAGTCCTTTACAACTAATCACACTTAACAACCTTTACATATCTTGACCAAATCCAACTTAGATCTGATCGAACTTCACCCCGTAACTTACAATGCCTAGCTACTTATTTATACATTACAAAAGAGGACTAATCATGGGTAAACCCATGGGTCAGCATCCCATACCCATTACATAAGCCCTAAACCCAAAAATCCCATAAAAGGGGGTGAGATCCCGCGATCTCCACTTCGCCTGGGTGCTCCATCTTCGACCAGCCTATCGAAGTCCCAAAAATGGTCAAACACGACCAAGGTTCTCCAAAATGTGGTCCAGGGCCAACAAATACCATGTCAATTTTCACATGCAACTCTATGTGACTAATTTTTAGAAATTAAAATTTCTTCCTAGCAATCTAATAGTAAAACCCTAGCTATTATCATTGAAAACGTTTACGCTGAAAATTATTCATTGAAAACATATGCAGTGGAAACACACAGATCATAGATGAATCATCAATACACATGAGACACAATTTTAGCTCTATAATATTGTTAACATCATAAATCCTAAGGGAATAACTAGCCCCCCAAACCAATACAATATCACCAAAATATGAGGACAACCTTTTAATCCAAAGTCACCAAAACTGAGAACAACCTTGTTCTCCAATAACCATGTATAAAAAATTATAAAACCAAACCTCAACAATATCATGGAAATCTCCTCTTCCCACGTATCTACCATAGACCACCCATATGTCATGTTGATGTCAGATGTCAGCCTACATGGATCTGTAGTTTCCCATAAAATTAGATGCGTGATTAACCCTCCTGGAAACCTATGTATATACATGGTTTGATCCACTGCAAACAATGTATACCCTATACGTGCTTCATCCTTCTGTAACCTACATGTATATGTGCTTCGTCCCTCTGCAAACCATGTATAAGTACATAAAATGAGTACGCACACCTCCATACACTTCACTATTTGTGACCTCCTTTATTATAGGCCAGATTCGCCACCTTGCAAAATTTCTCTTTGCTGACATCACTGAGACGCTTAGCACAAGTGCAGACTCACTTATACTAACTCCATTCTTGCAAAATATATTGAATGTCACAATGACATGTCTCCTTTATATAGGAGTCCAATGAGTGAGTTTAGAATCCCTCCCTAAACTCAAGAATTGATTATAATATTTTATTCTCCTGTTATGGGTGTGGAACCCCATAAAAATCCCACAAATTTCATCACCTTTCCCATGAGGCCCTAGCCTCATTTCTTTGTCAATTTTGACAAAACTAAAGGCTAAACTAGTTCCAATAAAATTTCCCACATTCCTCGAACCTTGGCCTCTAGTGGGAATACCTTATGAAACTACAAAATAAACACTCCCTCTTAGAAAGGGAGGCATCCCATCCTCCTATAACTGGATGAACCATTGTTACACATAGTAGATATAGCTCTGAATCTGCCACCTCATCTATACTCCAATATTCCAAACTAGCTACCTTCTCTGTCACTGTGGAAAATGGGTTTGTGAACTCTGTCACCAGAATAAGTCCTTCTATCAAGTCTATCTGAGTGGCTGCATCCTTGGTCACTGGAGAACAACCTGTTGTCGAGTTTTTCTGACTGGAAACATTCTCATTCACTAAGGAAAACTATGTCTCACTGGTCGTATCCACAATCACTAAGGAAAACATGTAATCCAACCTTCCTCACTGGATACTCTCTCTGTGAGAAATAAAATCATATTTCATAACTGTATTCTTCCTCTATCACTGTAGAAAAACTTATTGAATCAACTAGATCCTCCATGGAAGGTACACATCTTTAAGAATCCTCCTACTCCTGCATCTCTTGTCTGACCTCCTCAACCCATGAAACATGTCTTCCAGTCCTATAATATGTCTCTTTCCCATATAAATCATAGGGGGAACTTCCTCTGGATGACCATCTCTCCCCTTGATCCAGCTGACACTCCGTGAGATCAGGATCACTCTAAGACCGCATGCTCCTTTTGAACCTCGACTCCCTCCAAGTTTGCACAACCTCTAGGGCCATCTACTCCCTATCCACTTTCCTTGCACATTCCTAGGAGGATACTCCTCCCTTCTATATCATGAGGGGGTTAATCCCTATGAACTTTGGATCTCTTTGATCTAGTACTACTGGCGAGGCTACATGTCTCACTACTTGTGTTGCCTCCTGCTCCCTATGAACCTGTGCTACTGGTGGGGACATCTACCTCACATTTGGTGGAGCGATATTCTCCTCCTCCTCTATATCTCTACTCCTGTTAGCCACAACACTCATAGGATGGCCCCTGGGCCTATATAGGTCACCCTCCCTGACTCCAATATCCACTGTTGATTTGAAGCTAGACTTTCTAGGCACAAGAAATACTTATCCATCTCGAAACAATGCATGATATCCCTTCCTCTGAATCTATAAGATTTAGAGGGCACTCCTCCTAATTTATGGAACCCACAACATATTCGACACCCTTAGTATATCTCCTGAATCCAATCGAAATGATCTTGTACTGGATCCTCGTACTGAATTCTTGGCTCCCATACTAAGCTCCAAACTTGAGTCTAAACTAGTCTTTTTTAGAGTGTCAAACAACTCTCGTGCACCTATCATATGGAAATATGCTCCGCTATCCACCAACCATGTTTTTGTGTTGGAAACTATGCATGAAATGGAGGATACCAACAATATCTCTCTCTAGAACCTATCTGAAACCTCATCAACCTCTACTACTAATGCATGTTTCTGTGTTCCTTTTCCCATTTGGTGTGGACACTGTGAAGCATAGTGCCCAAAATAATGACACTCAAAACATATGATCTTAGTAAGATCCTTCTTCCATCTTGGCTTTGAATATGCTTCCCTCTCAATAGAATCCCTTCTCCCCGGAGGACCTATTCTATCTGGAGAGCCCCTTCTACCCTTCCTAGTGAATATTGAAAGGGTATGTTTCTCATAATTTCTATTCTTTACCACACCATCCATATTATCCCTAGATACTAACTGAGTCTCCTCCTAGATGCAATATCTCCATAGCCTGTCAAAGTCTTATTACATCAAACTACCATAGTGGGCCTTTATTAATATAGTGGACCTAGTCCACCTTACATTGAATGACCACATTCCCATATATTAATTGACTTCCACTAATAACACATAACTACATTCCCATCGGGTACCTCCCTAGGTACCCCATATTACCTCTCTAGGTATACTACATTCCATCCCCCTTCACATGTTTCATCCTCGAAACATGAGAAGAAACCATACAATATGATCGACTAAGCAATGTAGTCAATTGGTACCAAGTACGACTATCCATCCATCCCAATGGAAGTCGACCATTATGTCTATCTGCTACCTTTCCACCTTTATCTTTCTCTGCATCATGTCGGGGTTGCCATGGGATTTTTTCTATAGCTTGAGCTCTTCCCGTAGTGCTGGTAGTCCTCCATGCACCTCTTGATTGGTTTCCTGTCTGGTGCCCTGTTGGTGCATAAATGTGTTCATGCACATGCCCTTACCATGATGACTTTTACATCTCTATATGATCTGGATGGCGATATACAACAACTGTAGGAATTTGTTCTTTTTCCTTCAAATCTGCAACACTTTGTGCCTTGGAGTCAATGACCTCCTTAACTTCATGATTATGTCCTTCTTGTAGTTTTGCTTCATCTCTTTCTGTAGACTCTGTCTCTGATTCAACTTCAGACTGGGTAATAACTTCTTTGCTAGCCTCCATGGGTCCATCTTTCTTACTAAGAGACACATCCTTCAATGTAATTTTCTTTTTCTTGTACCACAACTTTAAAAACTTCTTTTGCACATTAATATTAATGGTACCCACTGATTTTATCCAAGGATATCCCAAAACAATATCCACTTCATCCATATCCATAGCATAAAAATCTGAATGCAGCACATATTTATCCATGGTAGTCTTCAAATCTTTTAAAAATTGAACATTTTCACCCTCAACATGTGTGATTTGAATATTCTTTATTGGAACTTGCGATCTATTAACCAACTGAACATTGATAAAATAATGCATGCAACTAGGGTTAATAGAAACAACGATATTTTCTTTATGAATACAAAAACACCACAATAGATATACAAGAACAATATGCAAAATCTCTTTTATTACCATCAAACCCTTGAGGTAGAGCAACACCATACAATGGATCCTATTATGGAAGGGATCCTCTCCTGTTCACTTGCCTCTTCGAGGGGGCATCCTCCTATTGAGCTATTGCTCCAAATACAATACTTCTCTTCATGTCTCATTACATTGCTTGAACCCCTTTATACAGTGCTACCATCACCTAAGAACATTCTAGAGGAGGAATCTTCTAGAAGTAGATCCTTCTAAGAAGTCCTCTTACAATTATTATATCTAATTACCCATTTATTATATCTAACTACCATAGTGGGTCTTATTTAATAATATAGTGGACCTAGTCCACGTTACATTGAATGACCTTCACTATTATCACTATGGGCTCTCTGGCCCCCCCCACTACCTCTCTAGCTACCTTACAAAACTTGTCTCATGCACAAATCCCCTTTACAAATGGCTTCCAAGACTTGGGAAAAACTTTCAATGCTACATTCACCAACTCAACATCCTCCACCTTATCACCAATGGATACAACATGATCACAAATCTGAGTAATATTCATAAGGTAGCTCATGACTATGTCGTCACTAGACATCCTGAAAACCTAACGCTGGTTCTTCAAATGAAATTTCCTTCCAGTATTTCCATTCTGGTATAAACCTACAAAAAAATCATACATGTCCTTAGAATATGTCTTCTCATCAATGTGAGAAATCAAGTCATCCTTCAAGGATTCAAGAAAAACAATCTTGGCCTTGACTTCTTTCTTCTTGTGAGTTGTCAACTCATGTGGATGGGCAGGGGATAAAACCACATTCTCAACATACTCCTTGAGGTCATTCTCTTCCAACATAATGAGAACCCTTGCCTTCCATGCTCAGAAGTTGGTTTCCCCTTCCAACCTATCCTTAAGATTTATTGTTTTCACCATGGTGACCTTCCTCGAATAAGAACAACAACAAGAACAACACTCTTCCATTGTTGTACCCAACAATGTGTCTCAAGATGATCCCCTTCTCTTCAAATCCCAAGCTCTGATACCATGTAATTTTTCACATGCAACTCCATGTGACTAATTTTTAGATTTGAAAATTGCTTCCTAGTGATCTAAGAGTAAAACCCTAGTTGTTATCAATGAACAATTTTACACTGAAAATTATTGACTAAAAACATATGCAATGGAAACACAAAGATTAGAGATGAATAGTCAATACACTTGAGATTCAATTTCAGTTTCATAATCTTGTTAACATCAGAAATATTAAGGGAAAAAATAGCCTTCCCGACCAATACTATATCACCAAAATCTAAGGACAACCTAGTCCTCCAAGGTCACCAAAACTGAGAACAACCTTATTCTCCAATAACCATACAAATCAAAAAACCAAACCTCAACAATATTATGGAAATATCCTTTTCCCATGAATCTACTATAGGCCACTTGTATGGCATGATGACATCATGTTTCAACCTATACATATTTGTACCTGTCCAGAAATTTAGATACATGATTCACCCTCTTGGAAACCTGTATATATATGTGGTTTGATACACTACAAACAATGTATACCCTATACACGGTTCGTCCTTCTACAACATGCATATGTACATGCTTCATCCCTCTGCAGAACACGTATAAGTACACAAAATTGTTATGGAAATCTTTGTACACTTCACTCTCTATGACCTCATTTCTCCTAGGCTAGATTTTCCACCTTGCAAACTCTCCCTTTGCTAATATCACCAAGCCTCCTAGCACAAGTCCAGTCTCACTTATGTAAATCCATTCTTGCACAATATATCGAATGTCACAATGACATCTCTCCTTTATATAGGAGTCCAATGAGTGAGTTTAGAAGCCCTTCCTAAACTCAACAATTAATTAGAATATTTTATTCTCCTCTTATCGATGTGGAACCCCATCACAAGCCCACAAATCTCATCACCTTTCCCATGAGGCCCTAGCCTCATTTATAGGTTGATTTTGATGAAATGAAAGGCTAAATTGGTGTCAGTGAAATTTACCACATGCTTGGAACCTTCACCTCTAGTGGGAATACCTCTCGAAGCTACAAAATAAACAACTTATTTCTTCTATAGTCCCAACTTATTTCAAAAACTAAAAACATCATTATGAGGAACTGTGAAAATATGCATACTTTAATTATAAATTGTTTCTCGGTTATTTTGAATCACTTAGATGTTTCCCAGAAACTCATTATGTTATTTCCACCACACTTATAGAAAATTTGTCTATATCAATGTCAAACATAATATTCCAACCATTCCACACCCCACTCCTAATTGGAAACTTGTTCCATATTGTCTCTCACCCATATAATATTTTACTATAAATTGTTTCCCCATGATTTGAATCACTTGGATGTTTACCAAAAACTAATTATATTATTTCCACCATGCTTATAGAAATTCTGTGTATATCAATTTCAACTGTAATCTTCCAGCCATTCCACACCCCACTCCACTTAGAAACTTGTTCCATATTGTCTCTCACCCATATAATATTTTATCAACTTGGGAATAATTTCTCATAAATAACTGATCCGGATTTTATGAGCAGAACGAAATGAATACAGATTATTAATAGGTGCTTAACACGAAAATAACAGAGATACAGTAAAACTGGTTTTCTATTAAATAACGAAATA
>JZKD02S2375682.1:135918-185044 GCA_000966675.3 Picea glauca | reverse complement strand
AATGGCCCCGGAAGTTAAAACTGCTAAAAATAGTAAATTACCAAAATTGCCAGAAACATGTTTTGGGCCAGTTGGAGAAGGTGGGTGGCCACCGATATCCACCTGGATCAATAACTTGAGGTAATGACCCTCTTGTGCACTTTGGACTATGGGTCTCATCTGGACTAGTGGTTTCCAGGCTCCAATTGAATTGTACCTATGACCAACGAAAATTCCTTAATAAATAACAACCCTTCATTTTCTTATATTCCAATAGTATTTTGTAGATTAGAAACACCAATTGAGGTTGATTAAATAATGATGAACAAGTATTTAATGACGTCTAACAACAAATACTCCCATCATATGTTCACTCATGTTTTCCCTTTCTTAATACCTTTTGAAGTATTCAATTTCCATCAAAACCAAAATCTCTTTATCTTTGAACAACATAACCACCGTGATTCACTTTGACGTTTCCTTTCCCCCTCTTTGGGGGTATGCTAGTTACTATACACTTTAGGGAGTATGAAAGTTTGCAACATAAATCTAAAATGAAAATAAGTATTTTAGTGTTTTTTCCTTACCTTATGTATGACTATATATGTATTTATAATTCTCATAAAAGATTACATGTCAAATAACAAGATGCATTCATGATTTTTTTTTATGTATTTTTATTAAAATAACATATTGTATAATTTATATGAAAATCACATATAAAAAAAAATCAATTTACAATATGATAAATATTATTTTTGTTGGAATGTAGTTCAATACAGGGAGGCGGGGGAGGGGGGGTGAATCAGTATTGATACATTTTATCAAATTTTAAATAATTATTTATTAACTTTATTGATCAACAAGAAACTTTAGTAAATAACATCAATAAGAATAAACTTAAATTATAGATTACAAGTTTTATATAAAGATTCATTTAGAACACCAACTCTAGGAGACAACAATCCCATTGTTTTAGGGCACCAACCCTAAGAAGCACCAACTCCCTTGTTTTAGGGCTCCAACCCTAGGAAGCACCAACTCCCTTGTTTCAGGGCTCCAACTCCCTTGTTTTAGGGAACCAACCCTAGGAAGCACCAACTCCCTATATTTACACTTTAATTAGAAAAGGATACTAATCCTTCCTTGATCCTCCCTTCCACCCTCACTTCATAAGTATATTTGTATTTCTTCCTTGGACTCTGCACTTGATTTTGATCTTCTAATGTAGACCATAGAGACACATTTTGTCAACCACAATTTCTTGTTTATATAGTATTTCAGTAGGTATAAGATTGAACCATTCTGTGTTTTGACAATGAGCCATTGCACCTCTTCTTTTAATTTTAAAAATAATGTTGTCATTTAATAGTTTGATTTTAACTTAAAATAATTAAATTCCTTTGTAAGTTATTTATCATTTCATGTGCAAACAATCTTATAAAAACAATGGAATGGTTTGGTGTCAATCTTTTCAAATTCTGCTACAGGCCTTTTAAACTGTTACAAAAATCTAATTATGCAAAGTCACTTTATTCAACCCACTTTTCCAAATGATCATGGGATCATTTAATTCTAGGCCCTTTGCATTCCTTATCAACTCCTTTACCTTATTACACGACCGGTGTTGGAACCAAGTCCTTTGGTACTTCAGACTTCGGGATTTTCGACCTATTCAAACTCTTTTAGTCCCAAAGTTTGACTTACCGAAGTGGTCATAAAGTGTAGGAGAGTGGTTGTTGTCGATTGATAGTGATCCTTATGATATCCTTCCACTATACTCAATCGAATGATCAAGAAATATTTTGGAGGATCTTAGATCAACAAGCAATGCTATTTCTTGATTTCATCCTTCAAAACTTCGGGCACTTTTGCTGGTAGAAGAAGATGGAAATTCTCAGAGGTTGTAATCGTAGAGTGACGTGGCATGTTGTCATCACCTATGTTGATGTGGACCCATGATATGTGTTCCATGTGTCACCATGATTCGTGACTTTCATAGAACTTATGTGCCAAATGGGCCTTGACAATTGTCACCATTTGATTATGCCGCATGTCATCTTTGTCTTCTACCACATGTCTCCCTCCTAGATCATGGCTGCTTGATCTAACGGCTTAGATTGCTTCCAAATTCTTCCTTCGATCTAATAGTTTATGGGATTTCATGGCTTAGACACTTCGGGACTCCGAGATATTACGAATCTCAGGTTGTTCAACTCCACCGGATTTATACCTGCTAAAGTGGTCATAAAGTGATGATGACCACTTACCATCAGTTAACACCTATGCATTTTCTATCCTTCCACTAATTCTAGATCTGACAACTAGCATTACTCTCAAAGTTCTTCCTTTGATCTAATGGTTGGTGGGATTTTGGGACTTCAGGATATTAAAGTTGTTCAACTTTCATGGAGGGTTAATGCCAGATGACCATGACCAACAAATGGGATTTCAACTAATATCCCTATCAGATCAGACAACTAGTGGGATTTTGTGATTTTGTGATATCATGATTTTGTGCCTATGACTTATCTCCAATAATCACCAAAGTGGCGAAGTTCAGGAGTCATGAAACCTACATTATCCTTCCACTTACTTGATCTCGATCAATGACCGACGATCAATCAGTTCGATTTGATGGCTCTGGTTATACTTGAAGTTTCTTGCTTATCTCGATCTCGATCTAATAGTCATGATTCCACGATCCTTTACATTAAAATATCTCTATCTTTATCGCGCTCTAGCTTCTGCATGATTTCTACAACATTATTTCTCCTTAGATTTTCTTTCCTCCTGTGCATTCTTCAACATACTTTTTTCCATGGTTAACATCAATGAACACTAATTTTCCAACAATATCCCCCTTTGGCACTAATGGAAACAAAGTAAAATCTCCTTTAAATATGTTTTGAGTCTTTCTGCTTATTTTACTACATATCCTCACCCTTTGACAACAATGACAGAAGGGATCTTCCTTTTCTCCCCCTGAGATGATGCCTCCCCTCTGCATGTGCTCCCCCTGTCTAATGAATCCTTTTGTAGTTTTAATGAGGTATGGGAATTACTCCCAATTTTTGTCTAATATTTTCAAAGGTACTTCTTGGTAGAGGTATTTTTAATATTTCTGCAATTTTCTCTTTAGTATCAATATATTCCACTTTGAATACCTTTTGAGAAATCAGATCTCTCAAAAAATGGTATTTAATTAGGATATGTTTGGTTTTAGAATGCATAAAAATATTCTTAGATATATTTATGGCACTTTTGTTGTCATAATTAGTAGTGATTGGATGATCATATTTCACTTGTACATCTTCTAGGGTCTATTTCATCTAGATTACTTGTGTGCAAAAAGATACAACAACAATGTACTCTACTTCTATTGTAGATAATGATATAGGTTTTTGTTTTTTACTTAACCATGATACCAGACATTTTCCCAGGTAGAATTTTCCTCCACTGGTACTGTTCTTGTCATCTACACTACCATCCAAATATGCATTAGTATATGCAGTCAATTTAAAATATTTTGTTTTTGGAAACCATAAACCAAACTCCAGGGTTCCTGTGACATCCCCAAAAATAAAATATTTTTTGAAATTTAAATTTGCTGGAAATTTATTTTGTTTTTATTCATTCAAATTTGGAAATTTTTTTCCATTTATGGAAATTATGAATTTCGAATTTGATATTTTTAATTAATTATTATGACTATTGGGCAGAGATCTGATTAGACTCAACTAACTATTTGACTATGACACTTGTATAAAAATAGAATATTTATATTTATTTCAGGAGAACAAATGGAACAGCCATGTTAAAATCAGCTGACCATAACTCCATAAGTGGGGAACATATTGGAACTACCTCTAGGCTGATTATTACAAGTGGAAAATCAATGATTTGGCCATTGGCAACCCTGAAAATTAGGGATTTAGAAAGATGGGAAAATTCCCAAGGGAGGGAAAAGACCTAGGCAAATTGATAAATAACATATGTGAGGAGGCAGGACGCTGCCAAGTATGCTGGGAAATGAGACTATTGATTTTTCCTTGCTGTTATGAACACTACTGAGTGAGTGTGAGGAAAGAGAAATCTATTGGAATTGAAGGACATTTCTGAGGAGAAGTTTTCCAAGTTCTCCCTCATGGATTTATGGTCAGGCTAGGGGGTGAATTGGGCAAGTGATTTTGGCTGCCCTATTCTACGGTTGGGAGGAACATGGTTGTTCCCTTTGTCTTCTCGTGCATTAGTTCAGATATGTAAATCTTCTCCTGGTTTGTTTTAATGATTTGTGTATCTAAAATTATGCATCTAATTGTGTTAAGTTGAAATAATTCCATGGATGACATCTATTCGTAGTATGAAGTTTATAATCAAAGACTAAATTCTGGGAATGGTTGCTCCTGAAACTAAAATGCTAGGAAAATCTATCTATATACAAATGAACTTGAAAGAACAGATCCATCTATAGGATATGTTTAACTCTGTAATCAAAATTCTAGTTAGGATTATCTGTGTATAAATGTGCTTGAAAGGAACAGATCTATTTATAGGCATATGATCATTTCTGTGACTGAAATATTAAGCAGGTCTATCTATGAATAATTGGAGTTAAGTAAGTTTGTACATATATAAACGTTTAGGTGTATCTCTGTAACTAAATTTTAGAAAATTATATCACTTAGTAGAGACTTCCTTTCTAGTATAACTTGGAATTGAAGAGAAATACGAGACAACATGAATCCTATGGATCATATATATGTTTATAAATTATACATATATATATTATTTTGGAAACTTTATAGGCGTCACAGCAAACCAGAAGTGGACTATCTACAACATAAATAGTTAATATTATATATGTTTGTTCATGTATTATATGAATCATATACTAATCAATAGTATGTATCAACAACATGTAAACGAAATGCTAGATGTGTAAATACCGATGAAATTGAAAGTTAAAAATTTGGAACCCCTTTTTATATATTATATCCGATGCTAGAATCGAAAGTACAATGAAATAGTCTGCTTCAAGAAGTCATATTGATATCGGAATACCGCTGACAGTTAGAATTTAACCATTCTTTATTCCTCTACTTTCATTATGTGACATGCAAATAAGAAGAGTCCTAAATCTTGCATTAATTAAACACAGGGAAAAAGTTCGAGCCCAGATTTAGGGTAGGTATGAAACTACGCAACCGAGGAAATTAGAAATAGTTTATATGGTAGATTATTATAATGATCGTTCCTTGCCAAACAAGAATCAAAATTCAAACTGGGTACATTACAATTATAGATTGAGGAAAAACTTCGACCTCTGCATCAGGGACGATCAAATCCCGAAGGGTTTGTGTTAAGGAACCCGAGTACCTTTCCCATGAAAAGGATGGCCGAGATCCACTCAGGATCATTTTAAATTCTCCTTGAGCTGAAAAGGCTCCCTCAAGTCACTATTGGAACCTCAATTTACATAATCCACATGCCCTTCATGAAAACTCCATCGACGAAAGTCAACAGGCGGTTGACTCTACCACTACAATGTGCCTACGCCACCTAGAATAGACTCCCTCTCTCCAACTCCTTTGTGATTTGACCATAAACAAGGCATTAATGAAAGTGGCTTTTGTGACTCACAATTTCACGAGTTCGTGAGTCGAAGACCCTTGACTCTTCTTGCACTCCAAAGCTCCGATACCCAAGATGAGATACGAGTATGGATTCCTCCTTGCTAGCACCTGCTACATATAATCGTGGGCTAGGCTAAACACTAGCACTACTCGCAACTTGTGACTTCATGAGTTGGAGTGTTGAAACCTCATGCTCCTCCTTTGCAAAACCCCAAAGCACGATAAGTCAGTGATGGGTTGACTCCTTCCAAGGTGACATGTGTACGCCACCTGTCGCCTACTTATACCTTTTCTGTGCATTGTATGTTTGCGCCACCTATCAACCGGGTGGTCCCCACCTAACATATGTGCCATGTGTTGCACGAGCCCTCAGTGATCGTCACTTCACGACTTCTGCAGTCGAAAAGAAATGCTTCTAACCTTTGAATCCCTGATACGTGATACAACGCGAAGGTTCTGATCCGACAGATCTCCTGCTCCAAGATCCAACAGTTAGAATGATTTCTCAATATCGTCGATTGCTAATCCTTGTTCTTCTCCACACCTAGAATTATTTTGCGTAAGAAAGAATTTTGGGATCATGAATCCTAAGTCCTCCATAGTCCAAGTTCTGTATAGTATGACACGTATAAGTGTTTGGAAGCTTAGGACTTACAGAAATGTTAGAGTAATGGATGGATATCTTAGCATGACTTGGACACCTATATATTGGCTGATTAAAATGGGAAACCATAGTATAAGAAACTTATCAGAGTTTAATACTAGAGAAAATGATCATTTTATCATAAGAACGAATCTATTGAGTTAATTAGGATTAATGTTCCTCAGAAGACAAATTTATTTATTTTTTTGGTCAAAATTAAGGTATATTACATATGGCATCAGAGGAAAAGTTACAACACTAGGTATGAACAAGGCCACATTAATTACTTAGTATATACTCCGACTTATGTAAAACTAATAAATCTTGTGGTTACAAACAAAAATCCCTTTCTGTTTTGTGTTGATTATGGTAGGTCAGGAAGGTGAAGAAATTAGGATGGAAGGAAATCCATAGAAAAGACCTCCTAGAGATCCAAGACAGAACAATGATGGAAGCTCACCCATGGAGGTGTTGGAAACAATGAGGAATCTTATTTTTGAACTGCAGGTTTTCAAGGCCGACAATGAAAAATTAAAGAAAGCACAACAAGAGAAACAAGAGATAAATGAAGTCCTGCTGCGTAGTATAGTAACCAAGAAAAACCCAAAAGATGATAACCATGACGAAGAGGTTAGCAAAAGGGCCTCCAAGAATTTTGGTCCAGAAACAGAAAAAGGAGACAGTTTGTCTGAAGGGACACCTTCAGTTGAAGATAAAATTATACCATACATAAAAAGGAAACAAATGGACCACCTTGAAGGAGAATTTAAAAAGATTAAACCAGCTAACTTTGATGGAGAATCTAGGACAGGAAAAGAAGTTGAGGCATGGTTGTTGGACATAAAAAAAATACTTTCAGATCTATAACTATTCCAGCAACATGAAGGTCAGAATGGCCATCTACAATCTGAAGGGGAAAGCCAACATTTAGTGGCAGGACCTGAAATTGGCCAAGGGACTAAAGGAGAAATAGTTGGAATGGTCCGACTTTAAGAAGTATTTTAAGAAATAATACCTTTCTGAAAGCTATTATGAAAGGAAGACGAAATAATTTTACGAGTTACGACTCGGACAGATGACGATGGAAGACCTTATAAACAAATTTTTGGAATTACTAAGGTTCGTACCATACATCTGGGAGGATAAAGTAAAAATCCAACAATTCTTAAGCTATTTACCACAGTCCTACAGGGACATAATTGAGTTTGACAACCCGAAATCCTTGAGTGAGGTATTTAGGAAAGCACAAATGTGCTACGGCCAGTATAAACAGCAGGTAGAATTTCCCAAGGCCTCGAAGGATAAGAAGCAAGATTGAATGAACCAGCGGAAGAAGGGATACCTACCATCTCCTTATCGAAATGCAGCAAAAAGTTTCCCGAGGAAGGATTTTCACTCCAATCATCTGAATGCACAAGGTAGCGGTAAACCGGTAAACCTAGGAACGAACAAGTTTGGGGACAACTTCTGTGAGCCATTAAAGTGTTGGTAATGTGGAGAGCCTCATCTAAGGAGGAATTGTCCACGTTTAATTTTAGCAAATAGAACTGTTGTTCACAATTTGCAGGAAGCCTCGACAGTGGGAGACGTGAGCAGAAGATTGCATCGGATAAATGCAGCCATAGATGGTCGACAAGATGACCACCAGTCCTCGGTGGTAGAGATTGAAGGTAAAATCAATGACACTCAAATTTATGTTTTAATTGACCCTAGAGCTATGTTAAGTTATATTACTCCTGATGTAGTAGAGTCGAATAAACTTAAGGTACTGAAATAGGCAAAATCATGTCTTGTACAACTAGCAACAAGTACTAAAAGGAAAGTAGTTGACTTTATCTTTGATTTTGAGTTCAGATTAGATGGTCAAAAGATAAGGACCAATCTGAACATCCTACCACTAGGATCTTATGATAAGATTATCGAGATGGATTGGTTGGAACAACACAAAGCAGTACTAGATTGTTATACAAAGATACTTAGTTATAAAGATGTTTTGGCACTGTTAGAACAATCGAAGGCATACAAAAACATGTATCAGTCAGACAATTTTCAGTGATGCAACTCAAGAAATGTATTAGAAAGGGATGTCAAATTTATGCCATCCAAGTGACGAATCTATTAGAAAAAAAAGATAAGCCAAAGTTAGAAAACTTTGTTGTCCTACGTGAATTTAGAGACATGTTTGTGGATGAGATACCAAAATTACCTCCTAGAAGGGAAATAGACTTCTCCATAGACCTAATACCCGGTTCAACCCCTATCTCAAAAGCACCCTACCGAATGAGTCTACCAGAACTGACAGAATTAAAAATACAATTATAGGAATTGTTGGACAAAGAGTATATCAGATCGAGTGTTTTTCCATGGGGAGCACCAGTCCTCTTTGTGAAAAAGAAAGATGGTACTCTAAGACTATGTATCGATTATAGACAACTGAAAAAAATGACTATTAAGAACAAATACCCCTTTCCAAGGATAAATGATATGTTCAATCAAGTGGGTGGGGCTAAGATCTTTTCAAAGTTGGATTTACAATCCGATTATCATCAAGTTAGGATAAAAGATGAGGACATAAACAAAACAACTTTTCAGACAAGATATGGACACTACGAATTCGTAGTCATACCTTTTGGACTCACTAACACACCAGCCACGTTTATGTGCCTGATGAACAGTATTATCATTCAATACTTAGACAAGTTCGTGGTAGTATTTATCGAGGATATTCTAGTCTATTCAAAAAAAAAGGAAGAACATGATGAACACTTAAGGATAGTTCTACAAACATTGAGAAAAAACAAACTGTACGCCAAATTTGACAAGTGTGACGTTTATCAAAAATAAATACAATATCTAGGACATGTAATTTCAGCAGAAGTCATTGCCATAGACCCGGAGAAGATAAGATCCATTATGGAATGGACGGTACCTAAGGATGTAGCAGATATCCGGTCATTCATGGGAATCACCGGATATTACTGTAGGTTTATAGAAGGATTTTCCAAGATAGACTACCCTATCACATCATTACAAAAGAAAGGAACCAAGTTTAACTGGTCAGAGAAGTGTCACGATAGTTTTAACAAGCTGAAGGAATTATTGACAACTGCACCCATTCTGAGGTAGCAGGCCCAGATAAAGACTTCACCATATGTGTTGATACAAGTAAAGAAGGACTAGGTGGTGTCCTAACTCAAGAAGCACACGCTATTTGTTATGAGTCCCAGAAATTAAAGGAACACGAGAGAAATTATGTCACTCATGACTTAGAATTAGCAGCGGTAATACACGCCTTAAAAATGTGGCGACACTACATAATGGGTAGAAAATTTCTACTATTAACGGATAATAGCGGGGTGAAGTATTTGTTTAACCAACTAGATCTTAATGCAAGACAAGCTAGATGGCTATCCTTCTTGAGCAAATTCGACTTCGAGGTCAGACATATCAAGGGTAAGGAAAATAAAGTGGAAAACGCTTTAAGTAGAAGATTCCATGGGTTATTTAAGATAAACATCAGCAAGGCAGAAAGTGATCTGGAACAAAGAATAAGGACGACAAGTATTAACAACGAAAATTACACGAAGATGATGGCAGAATTACAAAACAGTATAGCATACTCAGAAAAACTAGATCTAAGTATCGACAAGAAGGGACTATTACGATTTAAAAACAGACTTTACATACCAGATTCAACACAGTTAAAATTAAGTATTTTAGATGAAGTGCATAAGAAACTGTATTCTGGCCATCCAGGTTACCAGAAGACAATAACATCACTCAGAAAACTGTTTTACGGGCCTAATATGAAGGGAGAAACAACAAAGTACTTGGCTAGGTGCCAAGATTTTTAGCAGGTTAAGGCCGAGCACCAACACCCAGCCAGCCTATTACAACCATTTCCAGTACCAGAATGGAAATGGGAGACTATATCACTGGACTTTATAACAGGTTTGCCTAAAAATCAGAAACAGAATGATTCTATCATGGTTGTAATCAATAAACTCAGTAAGTCTTCACACTTTATTCCTGTAAAATCTACTTTTAAAGCTATAAGCATTGCTAAAATATTCATGAAAGAAATTTTTAGAATACATGGTATTCCTAAAATGGTGGTTTCAGATAGAGACATAAAATTTACATCTGCTTTTTGGAAGGAATTGTTTGCAGGGATAAACACTAACTTGAATTTCAATACAAGCTATCACCCACAAATGGATGGACAAACCAAAAGGACAAACCAAATCATAGAGGATATGATCTGCATGTATGTAAGAACAAAACCGAACAAGTGGGAAGACTACCTACACTTGGTAGAATTTGCGTATAACAATGAATACCAAACTTCGGCTAAGTTAAGCCCTTTCAAAATACTATACGCCAGAAAGTGTATGACTCTAATTAGCTAGGATAACTTGGCCGACAGACTCATGGTTGGACCAGAGATGCTCCAAGAAATGGAGAACATGGTAAGGAAGGTACAACAGAACTTGAAAGAAGCATAGGACAGATAGAAGAGCTACGTAGATCAAAAAAGAAGACACTTGGAATTTTAAGTGGGAGACCATGTTTATTTGAAGGTCAAAGCCTAAAAAATCTCATTGAAGTTAGGGAATTGTGCCAAGCTGGCACCTAGGTTTTGTGGGCCCTTCGAGATACTAGCTCAAATTGGAGCCGTAGCATATCAACTTGCACTTCCAACTAATCTAAGAATTCATAATGTATTTCATGTTTTGTTGCTGAAAAAGTATATTCATGACCCTGCTCATAAGATTGATTGGAACTTAGTGCAGGTGGAACCCAAAGGCGAGTTCTAGGTGGAACCCCTATGCATTCTAGACCGGAGAGAAATAACACTTCGGAACAGAGTCGTCACTCAGGTAAAGGTGCAATGGAAGCACTTTAGTCCTGAGGAGGCCACTTGGGAGTTGGAGGGAGATTTGTAGAAATCTCATCCAATCATGTTCCAAGAAAGGAATGAACACTGAGGACAGTGTTTTACTGAAGGGGGAAAGGATGTGACATCCCCAAAAATAAAATATTTTTTGAAATTTAAATTTGCTGGAAATTTATTCTGTTTTTAGTAAATTCGAATTTGGATTTTTTTTTCCATTTATGGAAATTCCAAATTTTGAATTTGATATTTGTAATTAATTATTATGACTGTTGGGCAGAGATCTGATTAGACTCAACTAACTATTTGACTATGACACTTGTATAAAAACAGAATATTTATATTGATTTCAGGAGGACAAATGAAACATCCATGTTAACATCAGTTGACCATAACTCCATGAGTGGGGAACATGTTGGAACTACCTCTAGGATGATTATTACAAGTGGAAAATCAGTTATTTGGCCATTGGAAGCCCCTAAAAATCATGGATTTAGAAAGCTGCGAAAATTCATAAGGGAGGGAAAAGACCTAGGAAAATTGATAAATAGCATATGTAAGAAGGCAGGACACTGCCAAGTATGTTGGAAAATGAGACAATTGATTTTTCCTTTTTGTTATGAACACTACTAAGTGAGTGTGAGGCAAGCGAAATATGTTGAAATTGAAGGACATTTCTAAGGAGAAGTTTTCCAAGTTCTCCCTCATGGATTTATGGTCAGGCTAGGGGGTGAATCGGGCAAGTGATTTTGGCTACCCTATTCTATGGTTCAGAGAAACATGGTTGTTCCCTTTGTCTTCCCATGCACTGGTTCAGATATGTAAATATTCTCCTACTTTGTTTGAATGATTTGTGTATCTGAAATTATGCATCTAATTGTGCTAAGTTGAAATAATTCCATGGATAACATATGTTCGTAGTATGAATTTTATAATTAAAGACTAAATTCTGGGAATGGTTCCTCCTCAAACTAAAATGCTAGGCAAAACTATCTATATACAAATGAACTTGAAGGAACAAATCCATCTACAGGATATGTTTAACTCTGTAATTGAAATTCTAGTTAAGATTATCTATGTATAAATGTGCTTGAAAGGAACAAATCTATTTATAGGCATATGTTCATTTCTGTGACTGAAATATTAAGCAGATCTATCTATGAATAATTAGAGTTGAGTAAGTTTGTACATATATAAACGTTTAGGTGTATCTCTGTAATTAAATTTCAAAAAATCGTATCACTTAGTGGAGACTTCCTTTCTAGTATAACTTGGAATTGAAGAGAAATACGAGACAACACGAATCCTATGGATCATATATATGTTTATATAGTATACATATAGATTATTTTGGAAACTGTATAGGCATCACAACAAACCGGAAGTGGACTATCTACAACGTAAATAGTTAATATTATATATGTTTGTTCATGTATTATATGAATCATATACTGATCAATAGTATGTATCAACAACATGTAAACGAAATGCTAGATGTGTAAATACCGATGAAATTGAAAGTTAAAAATCTGGAACCCTTTTTTATATATTATATCTGATGCTAGAATCGAAAGTACAATGAAATGGTTTGCTTCAAGAAGTTATATTGATATCGGAATACCGTTGACAGTCAGAATTTAACCATTCTGTATTACTCTACTTTCATTATGCGACATGCAAAGAAGAAGAGTCCTGAATCTTGCATTAATTAAACATAGGCAAAAAGTTCGAGCCTAGATTTAGGGTAGGTATGAAACTACACAGCTGAGGAAATTATAAATAGTTTATGTGGTAGATTATTATAATGATTGTTTCCTTGCCAAACAAGAAACAAAATTCAAACTGGGTACATTACAATTACACACCGAGGAAAAACTTCGACCTTTGCATCAAGGACGATCAAATCCTGAAGGGTTTGTGTTAAGGAACCTAAGTACCTTTCCCATGAAAAGGATGGCCGAGATCCACTCAGGATATTTTTAAATTCTCCTTGAGCCGAAAAGGCTCCCTCGAGTCCCTATTGGAACCTCAATTTACACAATCCACAGACCCTCCATGAAAACTCCATCGGTGAAAGTCAACAGGCGGTTTACTCTACCAGTACAATGCATCTGTGCCACCAAGAATAGACTCCCTCTCTCCAACTCCTTTGTGATATGACCATAAACAAGGCCTTAACTCAAGCGCCTTTCGTGGCTTGTGATCTCTCGATTTCGTGAGTCGAAGACCCTTGAATCTTCTTACACTCCAAACCTCTGATACCCGAGATGCGATACAGGTATGGATTCCTCCTCGCTAGCGCCTGCTACATATAACCTTGGGCTAGGCTAAACACTATCACTACTCGCAAATCGCAAATTCACGAGTTAGAATGTTGAACCCTCGCGCTCCTCCTTTGTGAAACTCCGAAGCACGATAAGTCAGTGATGGGTTGACTCCTTCCAAGGTGACGTGTGTACGCCACCTGTCACCTACTTCCACCTTTTCTGTGCGCTATATGTTTGTGCCACCTATCAACCACACGGTCCCCACCTAACGGATGTGCCACGTGTTGTACGAGGCCTCGGTGCTCAGCACTTCATGACTTCTGTATTCGAAAAGAAATGTGTCCAACCTTTGAACCCCCGATACGCGATACCACATGGAGGTTCTGATCTGATGGATCTCCTACTCCGAGATCCAATAGTTGGAATGATTTCTCAATATCGTTGATTGCGAATCCTTTCTCCTCTCCACACTTGGAATTATTTTGGGTAAGAAAGAATTTTGGGATCATGAATCCTAAGTCCTCCATAGTCCAAGTTCTGTATAGTATGACACGTATAAATGTTTGGAAGCTTAGGACTTACAAAAATGTTAGAGTAATGAATGGTTATCTTAGCATGACCTGGACACCTATATATTGGCTAATTAAAATGGGTAAATATAATATAAGAAACTTATCAGAGTTTAATACTAGATAAAACGATCATTTTATCCTAAGAACAAATCTATCGAGCTAATTAGGATTAATGTTCCAGAGAAGACAATTTTTTTTTTTTGGTCAAAATTAAGGTATATTACAGTTCCTTTAAGATATTTGAATATCATTTTTACTTCCTTCATGTGATTTTATTTAGGTGCAAATTGAAATCTACCTACTACTCCTACAACTTACAAGATATCTGGTCTTATTGTTGTTGCATATAACATGTTACCAACCATTGATCTATACATGGTTTGGTCTATTCTTGGTGAATCATCATCTAGGTTTATTTTTCATCCTGTGACCATGGGAGTGCACATGGGTTTATTGTCTTCCATTTGGAATTTCTTTATCCTTTCTTTGATATATTTATTTTGGGAAATGAATATTCCTTTATCTGTTTGAGTGACTTGTAAACCTAGGAAAAAAGTCAGTTCTCCTAGCATAGACATTTCAAACTCTTTCTAAATTTTTGTAGCAAAATTTTTTCTTAGCATAATAAAATTAATTCCAAATATGATATCATCTACATGTACCACCAAAAAAATCATATATTTATACTCTTTTTTGATATATAGGATTTTTTCAGTAGTCCCTCTCTTATATCCTTAGTTTTGCAAATACCGATCAAGTCTTGAGAACGATGTTGTAGGGGCTTGTTTAAGACCATACATAGCCTTATTTAGTTTGCACACATAGTCCAATTTTTCTATTAATATGAATCCTTCTAGTTTCTCAATATATACTTATTCTTCTAATGTCCCATTCAGGAATGCTAACTTGACATCCATTTGATAAATTTTGAAGTTTTTGAAGCATGCAAATGCCAAAAACATATTGATGGCCTCTAGTCTTTCTATTCAGGAAACCTTCTCTTCAAAGTCAATACCTTCCACTTTTTCGTATCCTTTTCATACTAATGTATCTTTGTTATCTATGATATGTCCATTTTCATTAAGTTTTTTTTTGAATATACACTTGGTTCCTATCACATTCTTGTCTTTTTTTCTAGGGAGAAGTTCCCATGTATGATTTTTCTCAATTTGATCAAGTTCCTCTTTCATTGCTTTTATATAGTATTCACTCTTGCTGGCTTCTGCAAAAAAAATTAGTTCTATTACTGAAATCATTTCCTATTCAGAATCAAATCTAATTTTCCTTGTTGTTTCTACTCCTAGTTAGTTATCCCCTATAATTTGATTTTCATGGTGATTCTTTTGAACTCTTTTTGATGGTTCTTTTGGTAAGGGTGTTTCTTCCTCATCCTTAGATTCATTAGTTTGTGGTTCATTCTCTTGTAGTTATTCAATATCTTCTTCATCTTGTGATTCACCATCTTCTTCATCATCACTAGTTCTTCTCCATTCATCAATTTTTTTATTTATCTTGAGATTTGTTTTTTCTCAATTTTAAATCATCTATTTATACATTTTCATTTTCCACTATTTTGTGAAATATTATATTATAGCACTTGTAAGCCTTTTTGTTAGGTGAATATCCTACAAATATATCTTCATCTAATATGGAGTCAAATTTCCCTAGATTATCTTCATCCCTCTTGATGTAACACTTACATATAAAGACCCTGAAATGTTTCATAGACGTGATCTTACAAACCATAATAAATAATGTGTTTTCTCAAGGTTAGTTCTCAGTTGTGCTCGGTTAAGTATTTGGATTGTTGTATATATTGCATCTTTCCAAAAAAATTCTAGGAGCTTGGATTCATTCAAAATAGTTATTACAGCCTCTTGAACAATTTTGTTTTTCCTGTCAACAACTCCATTATCTTGAGCAGTTATTGGAGCTAAGAATTGCTTCTTGATTCCATTATCTTCATAAAAAATATTGAATTAATTAGAGGTAAATTCCGCTCCATTATATGATCTTAAACATTTGATTTGAGATTTGTTTCAATCTCTACATAAGTGTTGAATGCTTTAAACTTTTCAAATTGGTCATATTTTTCATCCTCATTTATTCATCAATGATTAGCATGGAGAAGTGTTCCCCTTCTATTCTTTTGGTCCTAAAGGGTGTTGGAAGATTGGTTGTTGTCATTGATGTCAACCCTAGTCATTGGTTTATTATGCATGGTGTATTGTGGTGTATTGGTGTAACTCTTCTACTATTGTTCATTCCTCATTTTATATAATTGAATATATAATCCGGTTGAAGTATAACTTGAAATGTTTTTTAAATTGTACTTGATACTGATTCACCCCCCTCTTAGTATCAAAAATTGGTTTTAGAGCGGGTTACCTTCAGTAAAATTTAACCACTGTAAGGAAGATCCTAAGCAGAAATGGAAGACAACATTCCAAATGGGATTCCACCATTTGATGGAAGCAATTTTGAATACTGGAGTAATAGAATGGAAAATTACTTGAAATCTCTTGGGGCACATGTTTGGTTCTCATTTTCTTCAGAATACAATGCTTTGAAGAAACCAAAGACTACAGCTTAGATGGAAGCAAGAAGGAACAACAAATTGGCAATAGACACCATCTTGGATGGATTGAAAAATTCATTGAAATAAAAGGTGGGATCATGTGCATTAGAAAAAGAGATTTGGGACAAGCTACAAGACCTTTATGCAAGGGAAGAAGCAGAAGAATATGAAGAAGAAGTTGAATCAAATTACAACATCTCAGATTTCCAAGAAGAAAATAGAGGTCATATCTTTTTCTTTAATTGTGAAGTGGTAAGACATGTTGAATTTGAATTTCCCTATCCAAGGATTGAAAGAAATGATATTGAAGAAGAATATTCCAATGAATAAGAACAAAATCATGAATCATAAATGATTCAACAAGAAGATGAGAATCTTAAAAAATTGAAGCATGTTGAGATTGAAAATAGCAATCTCAAAAACACGCATAGAAAACTAAGAAGTGAATTGGGTAATTGTGAAAATACAATTGAAATCTTGAAGAAACAATTAGAATACTTTGAGAAACTAAGAGAAGAAACCATTTCCTTGAAAAATCTACTCAAAGAAGCAAGAAGAATAGGAGAAGTAAGGAATGTTCAAATAATGAAGAAGGAAGAAGATCATGAGAAACTTGAACAAGAAGTTGTCTCATTGAGGAAGAGCTTAATAAACTCTCAAGTTCCAAAAGACTTAACACATCTTGGATGCATGGGTGAAACTTCATACAAATAAGATGCAAATACCAACAAGAAGGTTGAAGAAATCTCTACACAGACAGTTGATGAGAAGTGGACCAGGATACCAGAAAGAAGGAATGCTTACAAAAGATATGAATATCCAAGAAGACCTCCTACCTTCAGGAATCAAAGAGGCCTCAATCAATATGAAGGAAACTACAGAAGAGTAGATCATGAACCTATATTCACTACATCATGAAGAAGGTCACTAACTCCGAGTTATCAAAAATTCTTTCTTGGTCATTGTTATACTTGGAAAAATTTTGGACATAAGGAAATTAATTCAAGAATCAATGAAAGGAACAATGATGCAAGAAACATGAATGACGTAAATAGAATATATGGAAACAATCATGGATTTTCCAACATAATTTATAATTCATTTTCCCCATTGATGGACAAAAATATTATATGCTACAAATCTAATTATCTTGGTCACAAAGCACAAGATTGCAGATATATGAATGAAGATGCTCCTATGCCAAATGTCCCTATGAAAACCATAGTATGGATAAGGAAAGATATTACAAATGAATAACATTGATCGTTGAATAATGTAAAGAAGAGGATGAATGGTACATAGACAATGGATGTTCTTCACACATGACCGGGTATCAAGACAAATTTATCAGCTTGAAGAGAAAGGGTGGCAATATTGCATTTGGAGATGACTCATCTACCAAAATACCTGGAAAAGGTGTAGTAGATATTTGAAGAAAAAAATGTCCTATTGGTTAAAGACTTGAAGCATAATCTACTCAATGTTAGTAAAATGTGTGATCAAGGATGTACTCTCACGTTTGACTCACAAAGATGCAAAATCGAAGAACATGGTTCGATAATATTGGTTGCAACTGCAACAACAATACCAAGTAACATATATGTCCTAGATCCACGAAAAATCTCCAAGGAAGAAAGATACCATAAAAATGAAGTGTTATTAAGTTCTATATGCTCAGGGGGAGAAACCCTAAAGAAGAGAGTTACCTTTTTCCATTGAACTCAGGGGGAGAAACCCCACCCTTTTATATTTATGTCAAAGGGGGAGAGAAATTAGGATCATGATGACAAGGGGAGCATGAGTGTTTCCATCAATGACAAAGGGAGATATTGTTGGAATATTTGTTGTTGTCATTGATCTCAACCCTATTCATTGGTTTTGGACCACAATATTGATGAAGGTATTTGGACATGAAGGACAATGCACATGTAGATACAACACTCATGGATGGATAGTATACATGATGTTTTTTTTGGTGGTATGTGACACATCATTTGGATCCTCGTGGTTGAGGATAAATGAATTTTTGAAGATGACAAAGTGAATTGAAGAAGGAAGTACAGGTCGACCCTGAAGATAATTAAAGAAAAGAAGTACAAAATAAGAAAGTGTCAGGTAGACCCTAATGTTAAAAGGAAGTGACATAAATGGTATAAATACATCTCATTAAACATTCATTTTTCAATACACACAAGTTTAAGTCGAATTTTAGAGGAAATCTAAAGTCAAGAAGACCGGATTTCAAGGGAGGATGAAGTCTTTTGGTGATGTATTCTAAGGTATGTTATTTACAAGTCATCTTACCATTTTCTCTATAAGGTATTTTTTTCTAGAATAATTTAGATGGTGAAATTGGTATGGTATTGAGAAGACATATATAGGTACTCGTGGAAACAATTTCAGCTCTTTATTCACTATAATTTTGGAGATACACTTTCTAGAAGATAGGGTTTTTTGACTAGTCCTGAAGCTAGTCATAAATAGGTGTTCCGAGTAAAACAACCACAACTTATTCGTAGAGAATCCGAATGAAGTGAGACAAATTGCATTGGAAAGAGTATGAGATGTAGTTTCGTGTGTACAAATTTCATAATTGTATGTTAAGTATTGAGCGCGGCGAAATCTGTATAAGTCCGCTCTCTTGAATAAACCATAATTGAATAAGGTCTACCATTTTTTCTATGAATCCTTTTCTAGGAGGATTCAAGAAGTGAAACTTGGAGGAGTTTCAAAGAATACATTGAGTAATATTACATACAGGATCAAAGTATTCCAAGAAGTGAATAATTGCAGAATTTGAAGAACTCTCAGGAAGCATTATCATGTTCTATGTGATAGTTGGTTGATGGTGATAATTTAATGTACAATTTTATTATCTCTCGTATATTCTTGGGTGGAAGGAAGGGGCAAGGATGGAGAGGTCAACCCTCTTTTGATATTGGAGGATTGTATCTTCCTTTTGGAGTTTTATCCCTCCCTTTATATTTGGAAGTTGTAGCTTCCCTTGGAAGTCATTACTTCCCTTGAACAATAACTATTGATTGATTCTCATATATTGTGCATGGTGTATTTTGGTGTATTGGTGTAACTCTTCTACTATTGTTCATTGCTCATTGGATATAATTGAATATATAGATTTTTTGAAGTATAAGTTGAAAAAGTGTTTAAATTGTACTTGATATTGATTCACCCCCCTCTTAGTATCAACAAAGGGCCCACATAGGTCAATGTAAACAGTCTCCAAGGTTTTTGATGTAAAATGCTCTTTTTTCTTGAATATGACTCTTGTCTTCTGCTTTAATTGGCAGTGTTTAAAAACAGGATCTGAAGGCTTGATGACTTTTTCTATGTATTTTACAACTCCCTTTTTACTATATTTGATCAAGTTATCAAAGTTCAAGTGTCCCATCCTCTTGTTCCATAGCCAACTTTCATCTACTTGACTCATATGGCATTTTTCTTCTTCCTCAATATCTAAGATATACACATTGCTTGAGGTTCTTGGTTCAATAAAGACTAATTGTCTTGATCCTTCTTTTCTTATTTCACATTTTTGTGAGTAAAAAATGAGTATATGTTCCTGATCACAACTTTGGCTTACACTAAGTAGATTGGGTTTTAAATTTTCTACTAGTAGCACATTTTATGCTTTATTTTTCTTGTTTCCCCAAGAAACTGTGCCTTTCCCTAGTATTTTCGCAAATACATTATCTCCAAAAGTGACATTACCTTTATCCTTCTTTGTCAAAGTGAGAAATTTTCCTTTATATCCCGTCATATATTTTGAGCACACACTATCAATATACCGTTGACACTTTTTGTTCTTTGCATATAGGGCCACTTTGCATTCTGTTACTTTTTTTTCTATATGCTTTTCTTTCCATATCTTCTTATCCTGATTGTTAGCATTGTTTTTTTTCAAGGATTTATTTGGTAATCTACATTCATTGGATTTATGCCCATAGTTGTTGAACTTGTGGCATTCAACATTGTACTTTTATAAAGGAGACAATGAATTATAATTTATTTTCTCTATATCATTCTTGTTTTTCTTATATCTTTGGACATTTGTTCATTTGTATTTTTTATAGGCTTTACAATGTACTTCTTTGTGTCCAATAACAATATTGAAGAAAGATATGTCGATATATGTTAGGATGAGTCCTTTTGATTACTGTATTTCCCTTTCCTTCTGATACCATCCTTATGATCATTCTATTTTCTTTTCCTTTTGGAGGAGGTTATTTCTTATTAAATATGGTCTTTAATGGCACCATCTTCATCTTGTTATCTTCTCCTTTTAAGGGATTTCTAAGATAATTTGAATAGCTGATTGAATTTTTATCAGTCTTTTGTATTATAGAGCTTGAATTCTGATGATATCCTAATCATGTGTTGTCATTTGGTGATTTTTGAAGAAGAAGAAAAGAAATAAAAGAAAAGAGGGAAGGGCATCGAGCCTCCACCGAAATACTCCCCATCAACTGGAATATTTCCCACACCATCGAGAACAGGAGATCAAGCATAGGGGGTGACTTAAAAAACACCCCACACCTCGTAGAATTAGTAACAAATCACTATGGCACACATCCATGGGCACACGAAAAACCAAAACATGAAAAAAAGATGAACCCACTCATAGGAGGAAGCTCAAGCACTAGATTGGAAGAAACCCCATCCACCAAGCTCAAGAACTAGATCCAGGAACTGGAATGCAAAAGTCTGTAGCGACACTAGTACATATTGTAAAAAAATCGACGTTCTATTTGCAGTGTTATAGAAAAAATTGTCCATACTGTCAAAAAATAGAGGAAATTAAAAGAATAAATAAATCATATTGCCCGATAACGTCGGTATTGCCACGTTGACATCTCTCTTGACACATTAATGTCTCTCTTGCCATGTTTCTATCTCTTTCCACGTTTTCCACCGAGTTGTCTCTCTTGCCACGTTTGTGACATAATCGTCTCTCTTGCCACGTTTGTGTCCACATCCTAGAAGTCTATAATAGTATCTAATATTAGTGGAATCCAATGTAAAGATAATGACCAATCTATTGCATATAATAAATGAGCAATTAATTTCAACATTCCCTAAGGCCTTATATAATGTTAATATTAATATTACTCATAATGTACACTATAGAGCTCAAGCAAAGTAGAGTTTTCCATTGTGAAAGCCAAGAAGGTCATAATTGTATTTGAATGCATTGTAGAGTTTTCCACCACTTTTTAGGAACACCATGGCAATGAATCACCCACTAATGAGAAATTGTTCTTTTCATCCTCCAATGATCCACAATATGGGGACCTCAAACTTCTCTATTTTCTAACCCTTTGCACCATTTTCACAGTTGGATTTATGTTTTTTCTCTTCTTTACATGGTTGTCATTGTTTCTTGGGTGTAGGAATTTGAACATGTTATCATTTGGATTCAAGATCATTCACCTTATTTTCATGGAATTCTATAAGTATTTGTCTAAGACATCATATAGGTTTAATATTTCCCTCCACATATTCATATTTAAACCTTTTTTCCAATTCAATCACCTTAGAGTCCACCTTGGTTGGACATTGGTACTTTGACACCTATTTTAACACTTGTCCAATGTTAGAAACTCCCTATGATGGGTAACCCCAATTTAGCACTTTTTTTAGTTTGACATCCATCATGAGTGTTCCCCATACAAATGAGATTCTTTATAGTCTTAGATGGCACTTGAACCTCATTCTCTTCTCTTCTCAATTCCTAGCAACTCCCTTATGGGCTCCCACCTATTTTTTGTAATTTGTTGCTACACTTCACATTTTGTTTCTCACCTATTTATTATTGCTTATACAAGAATCCAAAGCTCCAAATGAATACAAAACATTGTCATTTGAGAGGGGGCTTGCATTAAGGTGTCCATCATTTCCTGCACACTTGTTTCTCTACTTGCTTTTCACCTTATGTTCCCTTGCACACTTGAGAATGGATTTTCTTACACCTTGATACTTGTCCTCTCTCATTAACATAACATATTCTTTTATTCTTTCCACTAAAGATAAAAGAAGAATAAAAATTAAATAAAAATATTCATATTCCATGAATTTTCCCCATGAGTCCATGGAGGTGTCAATGTTTTGTTGATTGAAGCATGAATATTGATTAATCTAGTTGTGGCATTCCACCTTGTCATTATAATTGTTAAATTTTGTTTACTCCACCTAAATATACAAACATATTCATTCTATTTTCCTCATTCTGACATCAATTTAGTCATGCCCCCCATGGATTTTAATTCATGATTTCTTACCTATGTCCCTCTCATATTTTATCTATGTCGATGGAAATCTTGTGTCACCCCCATTTTCACCTCTCCTATGACAAGGCCAAGTGTTGGTTCTTCATTATTACTCTCATTCATCTTATGTTTCTTTAAGGGAATCCATCATCACCCTCCATGTATAAAAAGGCCTCTGATACATTAATTTGAGGATCTTTGTATTGAATTGTAAGGTTATGTCATTAGAATTATCTTGGGTTCCCCATATTGGAACCATTCTTGTACATTTTCCACTTGCTTGTTTGAAGTTTGGGAAGAGAGATGGAGATGCTTTTGGACTCATGAGTCCTTTTGAGGAAATAACCTTGAGGAGAGAAGGTTTAGATATACCCATCTCATGCAAGGTAACAATGAACTATTTTCTTGTTGATTACATAATAATTTTGTTTCTTTTCCCCATTTCATATTGTTGTTTCATGTCAATTATATGCAATTTTATGGATGGGTATTAAGTAAATTATTGATTTTACCATTTTGAGCAACTTAGTGTTAGATTTTACCATTATAGAAAACATTAAGATTTTATTCGTCGTCTTGTGTGTAGGTTTATTTCAAGACTGTTTCACTTCTCCTTCTTTTTCAACTCAACCTAAAGCTTTCAATATCTTGAAAGGAATGTCTCGCATGTATAATCCTTTCTCTTTCCTCTTAAACTTTAGTTTTCCATCATTTCCGTGTTTGTTTGAGAGGGTAGAATAAGTAATTCTTTTATTGTTGTTCCTTAGCATATCAATCCACTATTGTGGAATGGTTTCTACCCGCTATGCTAAAATATTCCTACGACAAAATGGTGAGTCCACGAGGGAAGGATTTTTGAAATTCTTTCTTCTTTGATTGATTATTAGAGATTTTTTGGTTTTTTAACCTTTGGTATGCTTGTCAACATTTTTTTTTCCAAAAATCCACATTAGTTCTATGCATGATTGCCTTCCCTTTTGTGTTTTTAATTTTTCTATTTTTTTCTTTAGTTTCATGTATGTTTGGCCCTTTTCCGTGTAATTTCATGAGGTTTTATAGGGAAGAACACACTGTTATTTTTTTCGATATGCATGTCCATTATTTATCCCCATTGATGCAATTTAATGTATGGAAACCATTTTTTTACACAATTTCATGATTGTAAAGCATTTTCCTACATATTTTTGGTTTTTTGGGCTTACAAAATAGGGTTAAAGATTTATTTTTCATAGTGGTTTTGAGCCTTCTATATGTATTTCCTATTGATAAAAAAAAAAATTAGTTTCTATAATGAAAGGAAGAAAGGGAAAGGAAAAATAACATCTATAGGTTTTTATGCCTTTTTCCATTTTTGAATTTCATTTTTTACAACACTTAATTTTTTTGCATTTGTGCATTATTAAGTACGAAAGGCACAACCCGTCACTAAATAACAACCCTAAAATTAATCTAGATTATAAAATGAATTAAACATTTATATTTTGGGTCTAGCACGTCAACATTAGCCTTAATATAGAGCCTTGGTGTTAGGTTTGGGTAGTCATTTCAAAATCTTTAAGACCATTTAAATTGGAAACTTAAAAGTTGAATAACTAGTTTTAAAGTCCTTCGTAACATTTGTGATTTCTCGAGAAGACCTTTATAAGGGTGTAGAATTGAAGGGGAAATCATTGTGAATTGGATATCACTAGAAATACCCCTTATCCACACAATGAACTTAAGAAACACCTAGTTAACCCAATTCTAGTGTTTTACTATAATTTGGGTCAACATCAATTGTCACACTAGGGTTTGATAAATTCATTCCCAAAGCCACAAATTTATGAAAGGAAACCTTAGTGGACCCTTATTTTACTTATAAACACAAGTAAACTCACTTGTGGAATTATGGAAAGGTGCCCTTGAAAAATTCCCTTAATGACCCCCATTGGGTTCCAACACCTTTGGTGGTAATTTTTTGTGCGAAATTGAAACTATATGGTAATGTTCAATAGTTGAATGGGTAGAAGGAGGCTGACATTTCATGTTAAGAGGTATGCAATGATAATACTCGTGCCCATTCATGAAAATAATTTTATGCTAGCCCATTCATGAACTCACGCCCATTCACAAGAATATATAGTTGAGAGCTTGAGCTCGGGGTTAGAGAGAGCTCACGGAGGGCACAGGGAGAGAGATCACAAGCTGCATGGTTAGAGAGAGCTCGTGGAGGGCACAAGGAGAGAGATCACAAGTTGCGCGGTTAGAGAGAGCTCACGGAGGGCACTGGGAGAGAGATATCATGGAGGGCACTGACCAAGAGAGATAACTCATGAAGAGAATGGTAAGTTGTTGAAAATACTTCTCTGTATATGTTTATTCTCTCTTCTATCCCTTTACCATTGTCAATAATCTCCTCATTGTCAATACACTCTGCTACATGATTTCCCAGCTCCAACACGTCATCAAAGCCTCCAAACACAACATTATTTAGAATAGAACTAGCATTAGAATGCTCTGGACTCCCAAATACAACTTTGAATTCCCTTAAAAGAAATTCAAACTCTTTGATAAGCAAGGTTTTTTTGTCTGAGGACACATGAATGCAACCGATAGTTTAATTTTTCTAATTTTTTCTTTAGTTTCATGTATGTTTGTCCCTTTTCCATGTAATTTCATGAGGTTTTATAGGGAAGCACACAATGTTATTTTTTTTTGATATGCATGTCCATTATTTATCCCCTTACCATATCCTAAAGTTTCCAAACTGGCACATGCCTGGAGAATACTTGCAAAGATGAATTGATGTGATTTCATACCTGCTCGTTGCATTTCGCAGAAGAGGTTCAGTACCTCCTCTCCAAAATTAGCCTAAGCATATCCTATAAGCATTCCACTCCATAAGAACAAGTCATGTTTGGTTTCTCTTTTGAACACTTTGTGTGCATACTCTATGCTACTGCACTTAGCATACATGGTAACAAGGGCACTAACTGCAAATAAATTTGACTCAAATCAATTTTTTATCACATGGACATGAAGCTATTTTCCCTATTCCAGAAAACCAAGGTTTTATCAATCCCAAAGAACACTGACAAATGTAAATATGTCCAATCTCATGCTTAGATGATGCATTTCAGAAAAGAGTTCAAGGGCTTGCAGATCAAGTTCATTCTACACACATTCTGCAATCATTGAATTCCACAATGTCGAGCTTACTGTGGCCATTTCATCAAACACTTTGCATGCATCATCTACAATCCCAGATTTTGCATACATTGTAACAAGAGCACACCCCACAAAAACATCTAACTGAAATCCAGTTTAAGCAATTGCAGGATGGTTTTAGAACTCAGTAATTTTGCAACAAACTTGAAAAGGTTTGTAATTGGAGTTTCTTAACTGAAAACTCTATTTTGTAAATAGTATTTACAATTTTATTTTTTGGAAAATGCATATTATATTTGATTGCTGAGAAATTACAAATACATCAATAATCAAACATCATTGAGCCAAGTTGATATGTTTATGATGTGTGAATACATTTAATTCCTTCAACCATGCTTTGGTATCATAAGTTGATATGTTTATGATGTTTGAATACATTTATATGAATGATACCCAGGTGGGGTATGGTAAAGGTAATAAATATTGGACATATAAATAATGTTCAAATTCTATTAATGTGTTGATCATATGAAGAATGTCATGTCATTTCATGTTGGTTATGCGGTAATTACCAAGGAAAGTTAGGACTTATGATGATGTTGTGAAAGTGAATGGCATGTAAGATAGACACGTGTGAGACTATAGTGTTGTTGGATTTAAGAAGGATATAGTTATACACAAGTATCCAATGGTATCGCCACTTGTATTGGTGTCCTAGACTATAAACTTCTTTCCAACATTGAAGAGCATTGAAAAACATACTCCTAGTGTTGAGTTTTGGATAAAAATGAAGGTGTCTAGATGGTCGAAAAAACATTGGGGAGGTGGCTAGATGATGTGTTTAGGCATAAGCTAATCGAACCAACTCATAATGGTGGATTGCTTGACATGATAAGGTTCTATTCTATGTAATGTAAGGATGCATCACATGAAAAACAAATTAATTAATTAATAGTGATAATAATTAAAAAAAAATGACAATAATGTCAATAAACTAGTGGGAGGAAGGTTGGTGGGAGGGAGGTACCTCGTAAAAGTTATCAAAAACTAGTCTTGATTCCCCATACATCGTTCGTTCATTGCTTAGGGCAGGTTCATATAGAAAAACTCAATTTGACAGAGGCAGAGGAGAAAACCACCCAGGAAGCACCACCCGCACCACTGGTCATTGTTTTTATTTACCGCGTTTAGCTCGAAGAAGCATTGTGTATGATAGACTATTCGAGTAGTATGATAGACTATTCGAGTAGCCCTACTTGACTGTGAGTTAAAGCATAGCAACCAGACTTGGTAGTTGCGGAGTTGAGTCGCTATCCATGGATTGAGGGTTTATAGAGCCCACTAGCAGTTGTCCAAGTGGTGGTGGATTTATTTACAAAGGTTTGGCATAGCCATCAGCGTTAGCTACAACATTAGCGATTGGCGTCGAGTCATAGCCCCATCTGACAGAAGCAGAGAAGTGGAGATATTCAAGGGAAGTAAATTGAATCCATGTTCTTGCAGTATGACCAATAATTTGTACCAATGGTAGATTAGACTGTGGACTCATAGTATTAATGAAAGAAAACCATTAACTTTTCATATAGACTAGTATTGAAAACCTTCAAAGGTGGCGTTGGAAAAATTGATTGGTTCATTTGGTTACTTCTCCAGAAGGACTAGTACATTTGGGTCAAATAAGTCCTCCATTAACGTCGTCATCATTGTCGTCATCATCGTCATTTTCATCTTCATCATCGTCACTGTCATCTTCATTATCATTGCAATCATATCTTCATAAACCTATGACCTTTAGGGAGTAAACTCATGTTCTTAACTGTTACGCCCTCAATATAATATATTAATTATATCATATATTAATTATAGTATTATATAAAATATATAATATATAAAAAAAACAAAAAACAAACCAAACATGTATTATATAAACAAAACAAAAACATATATTAATTATATATATTATAAACAAAAAAACAAACTATCAAACAAAACCTGACCACTATTGAAAACCCTTTCCACCCAAATTTTAAAATCCCGACTAAACAAAGCCACACCCATGATCAATACTGTGCCCAAATTTCAGAACCCACACTAAAAAAAACTCAGCCAAACCCGATCAACAACAAGCTGGGACAGAGGAGATCACCCCACAGGAGAAAGAAGGACCCCACATCTCTTGACCATCTTGACACTTTGTAAACATGGCCACTTCAGCGAGGCTTTAGGCGTTTTTGGTATCACAGGTAAATGTTTAGACTTCTCTATGTATATTTGTCTTCTGTAGGGATGTATTCAAAGAAATGCCTTACCAGAGGGTAAGGTGATCCATTCCCACATCAAGCAGAGTGGATTTACAGGAGACACAATTTTACATAACACACTTCTCAACATGTATGCCAAGTGTGACACTATGGTGGACACTCGCAAAGTATTCAACCAAATGCCTAAACGAAATGCGTGCTTGTGGAAAGTCATGATTGTTTCTTGCACAAGCCATGGGCTTCTTGAGGAGGCATTGGCACTCTTTCACCGAATGTCAAGAACAAGTCTCCAACCCAATCAATTCACATTTGCTACTGTTCTTCCAGCATGTGCCAATCTGGCATCACTATGGAAGGGCGTGGAGATTCATACAAAAATTATTAAATCTAGGTTTGAGTCTGCTCTGGTTGTTTCCAATTCCCTTATAGACATGTATGAAAAATGTGGTAGCATAGAGAATTCGTGCAAATTGTTTGACAAAATGCTTCAACATGATGTGGTTTCTTGGACAACGTTGATTACATACTATGCACATAATGGGTTGCTTGATGTGGTGGAGTCTTCTTTTGAGAATCTCGATAGTACTTTTGGGGTTTTTGAGAAGGAATCTCTGCAGAAGATTATGGGACTAGCCACTACAATACTTGGTTCCTTTATTTTATTCAGTTTTATTTCTTAAGGGTTTAGATTGATCTCTAATCTAATCAAACAACTTTTGTTTTTTCTTCTATTTCTATTGGTCATACATATTACATATTTGGAATAATATCTCAAACTCAAGATTTTGAGTTTCTTTTTGGATGTATTTGCAGTTTCTATTACAGATCCATTATCAGATCAATTTTGATGTTCATGCTCGACATCGATGCCATCCCTTGGCTAGACTGGGTGTTGTTATTGGCATTATTAAGCACATAGCTTTTGTTCCCAACACTTGTTGGTAAGCATGTGCCATATTTTATTTATTTCCAAAAGCTTTTAAAAAGTTTAAGATGCATTTATGTTGCTGCAAAATGTTTTAACTCTTTTTTTAAGAAACTACAATATTGATAATAGAAACAAAATGATCGAATTAATTCTATAAATCGTCAAATTTATAAAAGCTTGTGCTTCATATTTGTGATGTCATGGATAAGGATGTTGTCATTTATAAGGATGATACATTAGTATGCAAAGGAAAAATGTTAAACATTGTTACCATGACTTCCTTTTTGCATATTGTGGTTACATTTTACAACAGAATTTGAGACTCTTTCTTTCAAAGCAGTTGAATAGTTATTTTATATGGAATAAATGAGATTCCTTCCCATATTATACTACTTTTAGTATGATTGTTTTAGGTTAAATGAACTCCTTTGAATGAATTTGCAACTATCTATTCCACCTTATTCTTCTTTCATTAGGTTTCCACGAATTGCAAGATATGCCATCTCTACTTGACATATTTAAATTACTACCCTCCTAAGAGACCTCTCATGTAGTAGGCAGTCAACTTCAGGTAAGCAAATGTTTTTATTTTTTATTTTTGTGTAGTTTCTACTTAAAACCACATTGTAAAATAGATGAACATTAAGACTCATGGATATTGCTTTCACTTTGGTTGGCTTGTGTTCCCTTGGAGGTTCAATTTCATTAGAGCATTGGACCGGAGCTAGGATGGAAATGGCAAGAGGAGACGGTATTTAAACGGTATGTTGTCTATCTCTTGTTAACTAGTAAACCCAATAGTTAGAAGTTGGTGAAAGAATCATATTATGTTCTATTTTGTTCTAGTTCCAGGTAGATCTAGGGAGATCTATTTATGTCTGCATTTACCAATTAATCCAATAACAAAATTGGTGACCATACTGGGGATTTGACTTCCTTTTTTATTTTTTCTTCTCGTTTTCTTTGATCCTGCATTCCTCTTATTAAATTCATTCTTTGAGTCTGTGGGTGATCCATTTGGACTCCCTGGGTTTGAAATTTTAGATATATTTCTTTTCTTTCTTCCAATTTTTCCTCATTTATAGAGATCGTCATGTTGTGCCCCATTGGTATCATGCGATGACCCTCACCCATTGCACCCTGCTTGTCCAATCCAATGTGACTACATTGAATTGTGTTGTATTGGTATCTTGTGACAACCTTAGCTCGTCGCACTGTGTCCCATAGCCATCCTGCGACGATTCATGTAGGATTTGTTGGAGTGAGCCAAATTGTCTTTTTTCACCCAGTTTTTCCTTAGTGGCCTGGGGTGAACTTCTGATGCTAGTGTTTGATTGATTTGTGAGTTTAAATATTGCTTGTGATTGGTTTTCAGTGTTTGAAATTCTTTCTTTGTAATTTTTCAAGTTTTTGGCATTTGATCTTTGTCACGAGGATATAATCTCAGGATCTTGATCTGAGTGCTTGATTGACAAAGGGTTTTTAATTTATTTGAGATTTTGGATTGATTTCACTTAACATATTGTTTGTTGATTGAGAAACACTTTTTGTTTGCATGTGACAAAATCTAAGGATACAAATGAGACTTGGGAGCTTGTCCCAAGAGCTAAGGATAAAAATGTGATTGGAACTAAATGGGCATTCAAGAACAAGTTGAATGAAGATGGAAAAGAAGTAAGAAATAAAGCAAGGCTGGTATGCAAAGGGTATACTCAAGTAGAAGGCATTGATTTTGAAGAAACATTTGCATTGGTTGCAAGGTTAGAATCCATTAGGATGTTTTCATCATTTTCAAGCTTTAATAATTTCAAAGTATATCAAATGGATGTCAAGTCAGCATTCTTGAATGGAGATCTAGAGGAAGAAGTGTACATAGAGCAACCTAAATAGTTTCTATTGTAAAAAAATGAAGACTATGTTTGCAAATTAAAGAAATAATTATATGGCTTAAAGAAAGCTCTTAGAGCATGGTATTCAAGACTTGACAAGTACTTGAAAAAACAAGGTTTCAAAAGGGAAACAATAGACAACAATCTCTACAACAAAATAAATCATGTATAAATGTTGATCATAGTAGTGTATGTAGATGATATTTTATGTGGGAGTAATGACGATGAAATGAGCCAAAGGTTTGCATAAGAAATGTAAAAGGAATTTGAGATGTCGATGCTTGGATAATTGTCATTCTTTTTGGGGCTGTAAATTACTCAAACTAGTAAAGGCATATTCATCTCTCATACCAAATACATCAAAGAGATGTTGAAGAAGTTTGAGATGGAAGATTGTAAACCTGTCAGCACACCCATGGTCACTGGATGTAAACTCAACAAGGAGGATGAATCTAAGGAAATTGATCAATATCTGTGTAGTTCAACGATATGTAGCCTCGTTTATGTGATAGCTTCAAGGCTAGACATAATGCAAGCAGTAGGGCTAGTTGGAAGATTTCAACCTGCACCCAAGGAAATTCATGTACACGTTGTCAAAGAAATATTTATATATTTAAATGGTTCTTTAGACTTTGGACTATGGTATCCAAAAGGAGAAGACTTTACTCTAACAACATATACTGATGCAAATTGGGAAAGCAATATTGATGATAGAAAGAGGACAAGTGGAGGATAATTATTATTGGGAAATTGCTTAGTGTCCCATCTTAGCAACAAACAATCTTCAATCTCATTGTCCACAGTAGAAGAAGAGTACATTGCAGTAGCATCTTGTTGCACACAACTTATTTCGATGAAACAAACATTGTAAGACATTCAGGTAAAATACAAGCAACTAATTTATATATTAAGTGACAACACTAGCGCTATAAGTATTTCAAAGAACCCAGTAATGCACTCAAATACAAAACATATCCCAATAAAATATCATTTTCTAAGGGAACAAGTGAATAATAAGGTTTTCAAGTTGGAATATGTTTCTACGAAGGAACAAATAATAGACATATTTACAAAAACCCTACCTAGAGATACATTTGAGTATCAGACTAAAGATGGGATTCATTCCCATTTCTTAGTGAAATCTTCAGTTAAAAGTTGTTGGGATCTCAACAAAACCAAAAGTTCAGGGGGGGAGTGCATATGGTTTCACGCTGCAGAGTGAAATGACAAGTACCACATTAGCGTGAGCTAAAAAAGACAAGGAAATCACTAGTTACATAACATAAAATTAAAAATACAGTAAAAGGGAGAAAAATATGTTTTCCATTGATGTCAAAGGGGGAAAGTACAGAGAAAGGAGGAGGTTTGTAGAAAGAGAGACCTACAAGAAGCAGAGGAGTACCAAAATAACTAGGTGTTTCCATCAATGAAAAAGGCAGAGTTTGTCTGAAATGGTGTTATCATTGATGTCAAAGGATGTCATGACAATGATATCATAGGAAGGAAGACTATGATGCCAGGTCCAAGGATCGAAACTGCTGTAAAGAAAGCTAGACAGAGCAAGTCGAGAAGGTCCATACACAAATCTGAGGAATAAAGAGATAGATTCATGTTTCAAATCAAGCCAGATAGATAAAGTCGAGAAGGTACTTACACATCTATATATCGATATGTATTGATTAAATTTCAACAGGTTGAAGAGGATCAAAGAAAGGTTTGGGTCGCACTGATTAGATTCTAGCGAAGGTTATGTGAGCATAGAAAGCATGAACCATTTATTGTTGATCATTCAACAATATTAACGATCTAGATGTGAAGATAACGAAGAAAAGGAAAAATATGATATCCCACATGCATAAGGGAAATTGACTTTGACGGGTTCATAATGAACAAGTGAAATCTCTTATCTTGAATGTAAATGGAAGAGCCATGGAACTGTGTGAAAGGAGCTAACTTTTAGTGCCATAATTTACGTTTGTATGTTAATAATGGAAGGTCGATATTAAATCTTAGATCCAGATATCATCAGATCCACGACTAGAAGAAATCATGAATTTAGAATCCAATGCAATTGTGAAAGGCTCTCAGAGTTTGCTTTTTTAAAGTATTTAGCTCATGATATCCTAATACACTTCGATGGAAGAATGTTTTAATCAACAAGGACCATTGATATATCGAAGCAATAGTGAATAAATCTGAATCAATGATTGGATGGAAAGGAATATAAATGATTGTGATCCAAATCAAATGCCACTTGATTTCCACGTTAGTGTGACGACACTCACCACTCATAGAAGGGGCCACGTGAAGGACATGCAAGACAAAGAAGTTGCAGGTAATAAATGTCACATCATATGACACGTGTCAGAATTTGTACAGTGCCATGTAAACACTAGGACATTGCCATGAAAGTAGGAAAGTGTAACCTAGTGACTAGACCACATGTCATAAGTATATTTTTCCATGTACAAAGGTGAAAGGAAGTGTGACAATGAAGGGAGCTTCAAATGAATATGAATAGTTGATATATCATAGAAATAATCAATCAATATGAACCATTGATCTATGGAAACCATAGCTATCAAAAGAGGAATGTTGACGGAGTAATATACGCTCCAAAATGACGATATCAAAAAAGGAATATTATTCTATGTTGTTGCATTGGAGTGTTGGAGCATGCTCCTTCCATTGGTGGCCACATGTCAGAGTGCCAAATCAACAAATTATATGATGAAGAGATAGAAGTGGTGATGATGTCATCATGATGTCAACTGCCATTTCAGAGCCATGAAAGCATAAAGGACAAGGCCACATCATCTTCCATGTCATGAAGACAAGTCAATACATTATGCAACATATCAGTATCAAAGTGCAAGGCATCAAAGTGTTTGAGTGCAAGGTTGCACATAAACTCTCAATCAACAAGAAATGTTGATCTACCGTAGTTATAGTGAGAAGACTTGGACCATCCATAGAAGAGGCTCTGGTCAGAGTAGATTGGTTGACTGTAGTGGAAGTCTATCAATGAAGGAGATCTGAGGAGAAATTTGGACCATCGGTTGGCATGGAAACAAGATGCAATGACAACCATATATTTGTGTGAGTCCCACATGATAAGTTAACAAATAAATGAAGAGACAAGTGTTAACCATCAGTTAACTTGGAGTGATGACATGGAATTGGATAGTTGATTAAGGACTCCAAGGACCATTGGATTAGTCGAATTCCAAGCCATAGAACATATCGACAATCATCAACAAATGAGGGATATATTCGATGGTTTCTATGCTTCAAGGTAGTGTTTCAGATTCCCTGTTGTCCCAATATGAAAGAGGCTATATCGACAGATGAGATCAAATTAGATCTAGATGTAATTGTGCCTGAGTGATGAGGTCCAAAGGGCCCTATAGCTTGGTAGTTTAGATGTTATGGATGATAGATATAATGATCACGATCTAATCAAAAGATGATCGAACCATTGTTGTAGATCGAGATGGTGTTAAGTTTTTCGACACCCTGATGGTCCCAATATGAAAGAATGAATTGACGGTTGTGATCAAACGAAGGACAGATCAGACAACAAATGTACATTGAATTGTTGTAGAGTTTATCGGTACCCCAATGAATGTGATTTTTAATCAACATATAAGATTGAATCCAAGATTGAGATCCGACGACTGTTGAGCATCAAATTTTGTTATGTGGTCTATGAGCAGAACGTGTGAAATGAATAGTGTTAGGGATCGATTTTGAGGAAGAGGCAAAGGGACTCAGAGATGACTTGATGAGCACAAATTCGTATCTGGAAAAATGGTTGAGTACATGAGCTATATAAATATTTATCCCTTGATCGATCCAGGGTGTGGGTGAAAAGTGTGGAGTGAGAAATGTGAGAAGAATATATATTCTTAGGTACATACAATAGCGTGGAAGCAATGAAGATGATTTGAGTTTTGATGACATATAGGATGAAGCATGTTGGAGAGGTATTATGAAGTAAATTACTAATTATAAATCTTTTTAGGGTGGCAGGGTTGAGAAAGGAAGGGGATTGGTGTCTCCTACATGTTGGTTCTTGGGAATGATAATTTTTTAGGTTGATTCCCATTGGATGAGTTGGTTCTCAACAAGGGTATAGGTGTCCCCTTCAGGTTGGTGCCTACAAATATTATTGCAAATTGGTTTCTGTTGTAAGTTGGTTCTTACAAATTTGATAAATAAAGTTTTGTGGTTTTCTCCCTATTGGGATTCCATGATAAATCTTTGGGTATTGTGTATTGTTTTATTTAATCGTTCATTATTGACTACTGGTGAATAACAAATTTTAATTAAAAGGTAAGTGGTGGTAAAAATTGTCATGTAATATTGATTCACCTCGTCTCAGTATTCTAACAAATTTGTCTCATAGGTAGCCTTCAATATTCAAACAAGGTTCTTCTTTTGAGTCCTTTGTTCTATTACTACACTATTTATTCATTTCCTCTCAAGTTATCTTTGTCTCCTCTCTTGAATGTCCTTCTCCTCTACAACCTTCATATTTAATGGGTTTCCTTGGAATTTCAACCATCACAATGGTTCATTTTCATATTCCAATTTAGAAGAAGTTTTGGACCATTCACACAACTTTTCCAAAAAAAAAAAAATCTTATTACAAATTTTAGAAAGAGATTTAGTTAGAATCTAGTTTAGATCATAAAAGGCCATGACATTTTAGTCTTCTCTTTTCCTCCTTCTTCTTGAGAACCCATATTGTCTAATTCCAAGCTATTGATATTCTCCTCTTTAGGGAATTTCTATAATTCCTCCCTTAAACCACTCAACCTTCTATCTTATTGTAACTGTTGCAACAACATATTCACTCTCTTCAACTTCTCAAACTATTTCCATTTTTATTGTTTGTGTTTATCTTGCATGAAATATTATCCTTTCTCATGGAATTTATATTCTTCCTATGCATATATTTATTTCCCTTTTTATTTACCATGAGTCCACTTAGCAACTTTCCATCCACTGCATTAGCTCATCCATCCCTCTCATCACTTGCCATGCCATCCTCACTATGGTCACATGTATGTCACATGATCAAGCTATTCCTTTCTTCACCAAGGTTTACAACACTTCCTCACCTAATTATTCTTCTAATGGGTACCCCTTCCTTTTTTATGATATTATTGCATCATTAACCCTCTCCAAGTTGATGCAGGAGCATCTCTCCGCGTCAACCAGTCAACCAGCTAGCCACGTTAATGCATGCATTCGAGGATGCAGAGAGGCACAACCTTCATCTTCAATTTTGAATTTGAATGTAAAATTAAATGTCTAGGTTGTTGAGCCATAGAGTTGTGCCTTTGTGCAGGCATAGAGTAGATCGGCCTTAAATATTTGTAAGGCTGAGATCTAGATCCAATTTGTCGACTAGACATCCATTCAATGCCATTGAATAGGGTAGGTAGATTGGAGAGAAGAGCTTTAAGAGACCCCTCAGTTAAAAAGATCTGAGAGGATATCATTTTGTAATAGGAGAATAAAAAAAATAGAAGAGAATCTATGAGTAGAGAGAAAAAGAGAGGAGACGAGACCTTGTTACATGCCATGCTCAGGAACACCTTTGTAAACAGGCATTTTCCATTTTAATACAAATAGAAGCATTTTTTCCTGCATGTATTTCTGTGTTATGTGGATGCCTTGGCGTGTTCTATTTTATGTTGTAGATGTATGCTAGGAAATTGTAGGTTGTTTTGATTTCGGGCTTGAGGTTCTCTGTGGTTTCATGCCAGGGGGGCGTGACAAAGTACTGCGGTCTCTGAATACTAGTGCATAGAAGCACTTCTGAACTCTACGGATTCAGACAAGGACGTGCCATGTGGGCACAGGAACTGGAATCATCAACTCAGAGGAAGACCTAAAGGTTGTTGAATACCTTGGAGGCAAGGCTGTGTATGGAAACACAGTTGCAGACAGAATCTCTGAAAAGTTCTGTAGAGCTCTGCCAAGTGGCATTGAGCATATGCATAGGGATGCATTTAGAACAACTCTGTTGTGAGTTAAAGCAGTACCAGAATCACTAAGGATTCTGAGAGCTCTGCCAAGTGGGCATTGAGAAAGTGCATAGGTGTACAAAAGAGTACAGAACTATTGGATGTTATGTGAGAAGACACTCTTCCAGGAGGGCATTGAGACAGTGTGCAGGTTGGCACAGAGAAGAAGAGAACTCTGTCGAGTTTTGGAATTTGAAGGAAGAGTCCATTTAGGGATCTTCACAGGGTTGCTGAACACCCTGTAGACTCAACAATAGGTTGCTCGAGTGAAGGATAGCCAAGAGGGCATCCAATATTCTCTATCTGAGGGAGAAAGGAACAAAAGGACCGAATTTTTGAGAGGTCTGGGCGAGAGTAAAGCTCAAGAAGTTTAGCACTTTCATGTGCAAGATTCTACAGAGACGCAAAAGTCATAGAATCCTTCAAGGATTCGAAAGGAGAAAATCTCAGGAGGAATAGCATCGCAGAGAACACAGGCGAGGCTTAAAGCTGAAGAGCTCACAGAAACGGAGCAAAGTTCGAGGCCTTTGAGAAACTTGAAATTCTTCCAAGTCCCGGAAGAAAGCGCAGAAGCTTAGGAGGGAGCACAACTATCGTTGGATGAGCCAATAGATTCTGGACCGTTGAAGCTTCTATGTCTAGGGAGCAGCAGAAGGAGTGCACAGAAGAGAAAATCGTGAGTCTTCAGATCTCTCTCAGACGCCCATCAGTCGTCAGATCTTGAGCAAATCACCCGTCAGCCGTCGGATCTGATAGGAGCTACACGAGGTTTAAACTTCATGAACAGGAGGGTGAAAGTCCCAAAACAGGCGTCGAGATATTAGGATTTTAGCCATCGGGATATTGGAAATCTTGAAGATAGGAGATCGGGAATATCCATGCTGAAAATCTTGGAATCAATCTGAGCGTCCATCTATTGAGACATGCGTAGAGATCAGGAGCCGTCGGCATTTCTCATGTTGGAAATTCGAAGTTCGAGAGGACAGGAGGACAACGACATCAGATTTCATGAAATCGTGAAATGATTAAGAACTGTCCATCATAGGAGGATGCGTGGTGAGTCCATCGATATTTCAGGATTCAGTGTTTCATGAATCCTGAAGACAAGAAGCACGCGCATTTTGGAACCACGAAGTCCGAAACCCCGATAAGGTGGAAAGCTCCATCGGGTCACTTCATAAAGGAAATCCCGATTTTTGATCTAGACCATCCATCTGTTGAGACACGTGGCAGAAATCTAAGGGCTCGAGAAAAGTCCCAAAAAGGAGGTGTTCATCGGAATTTCAAAATTCGACATTTCGGGAGTTCCGAGGACGAGAAGTCGGAGCATTTCGACATCGAAAACCATGAAATCATGAAGTGACAAGAACCGTCCATCATAGGAGGACGCATGGCAACAATCGAGGTTTTCGGGAAAAGCCCCGACAAGGTGGAAGGTTCCGTTGCGGGGCTAGTTGACGTCACATTGGAGAATCAGGATATTGGGATTCAAAGAATCGGAGGTCCCGTGGACAAGAGGTCCATGCATTTCGGCATTTGAAAGATCGAATCCCCGAAAAGAGATAAGGTTGTTGTCTTATGAGGACTGGTCACATGGACTAGGGCATAGCCAGGAGGGGCTAAGGAGAGAAAGGTCATTTCGGGAAATCGGCAAATCGGAGATTGAGAAATCAAGAGGACAGATAACTCTTGACATTAAGGATCAGGAAATCCCAAAATCCGAATTTAAGTCGAGGAAGTTCACGGTCATGTGCAGAAGACTGTGGGTGAGTAGAAGGACCTGTGGATAGGATTTTCACATCGATTCCAGTGGGGATCGAAAGAGCTACTTCAGCTTACGAATTTTGACAGAATGATCCTTTTGACCGGGAGGTCGGGCACAGAGACCCTGCGGGGTATGCGGCTGCATCAATTGATGGTATCAGAGCCTGATTCTGTCTATACATTGCAGGGATAGAAGGAGGCAAAGGAAGAAGACAGAGTACTGAAACTCTGTAAGGATTTGTTCGCTGGTAGGAAATAGTCCATAGGCAGTCAAGCGGGCTGTAGGAGAGGCTGGGACACTCAGGTTTGCAGTAGTGAGCAACAGGTTTTCCAGGAGAGCAGATAGAAGCAACAACATGGCTACTGAAGGACGTAAGTATGCTAGAAGGAAAAACTCAGATTTGTGGAGCCAAGAAGATATAGATGAAGAGCTTGCTGATATAAAGAAAGAAATAGAAAATCTTGCATTGCGGATGCAGTAAAAAGACAAACCACGGTGGGTGTATGAATGGCCCATGAAGAAGGAAAAAGCAAAATGGCCAGTCAAGGAGTTGATGGCTAGAAGATAGTGTAGGCTGTTAAGAGGATGGTTGAGGCATGCTAAAACCCTTGACGAACCTAAGGAGATGGTTCAAATATGTGAACCAGATACTGGGAAAATTCTTGGTGAAGAGAATGAAATAGGATCAGCTAGAGATCTCAAGAACTGTTAGGAGGGCAGAAAGGAAATCCCAGTTTTCCAGGTAAGCAAGGAAACCGAATTGGGATCAACTGGAGATTCCAAATTGTCAGGTGGGCAAGGAGTTGAGATCAGCTGAAGATCTCACAGACTATCAGGAAGATAGCCAAGGAATTTCACATTTCCAGCTGGGCAATGAAATGAGGTCGCTGCGGGATCTCAAAGACTGCTAGGAGGGCAACGAAAGGTTTCCAGTTTTCTAGGTGAGAAAGGGAACAAAGATGGAATCAGTTGATTCCATGGACTTCCAGGAGGGCAGCAGGAAAATCCCATATTGTCAGGTGGGTAGGGATGAGTAGGTGAGTTTAGATCAGCCCGAGGAGCTGACGGGGCATATGAGCTCAGAGATGGGGTTGGATCAGCAGATGAAGCTGACAAAGGAGGAAGATTCATGTGGTTTTCCAAGCCATGTGAATGAAGATGATGAAAAGTTAAAAACTTGCACCATCCAAGAGGAAGATAACACAAGTATTCTAATGATTGGAGGAATTGAAGTATTCCTACCATTTTCCCAGGGGGAGGCAAAAATATGTGTTTCATATGCAGCAACAATAGAAGGACAACTAGCTGAGACTGTCAGGGAAAATGAATTGGAGCAGGTATCTGAAGTTGCCCAAGAAGGAGATGAAGAAGATGAGAATTTCGAGGAGTGTCTCAATGCTTTCAGCCAGGAAGCTGAGGAAGCTGCATCACTGAAGCTGACATCAGAAGAAGTAGAAGAGAATGACGAGCATTCTAAGGAATGACTCAATATTTTCAGCCATGATACTGAAGAGACTGCAACCTGGGAGTTTGCAGAAGAAGAAGAGGAAGAGGCAGACATCATTAGCTTTTTTTATCTGTATGAACAGATTGAATCCCTGGAGAGAAGGATGAAGGTGCAAAGTGTGCACATCCAACAGGTGATGTTGGAAGAAGATGAAGAAGAAGGCATGGGAGATCACAGTGATCTGCCTATTTGCAGAAAATTTTTGCAGCTGGGGAGACTGCATGAACAAGGCCAACCAATTAAGCAACTGGATGAGGTGATAGAAGAAATCAGAAGGATGATGGTAGAGTCAGCAGAGACTTCCAGCAAAGAGAAGTTGGGCAGAAAGGCAGCAACAACGTAGCAACAGAAGCAATAGCAACAACGTAGCAACAACAGCAGTAGCAAGGAGATGGAGTGGATGAACAGCTCCAGAGGATGGTTTGGGATCCAGGAGGATTTCTAGAGCTGAGATGGGAAGCTCATGAGCAGATCATGAATTTTTGCAGCTGAGGAGTATGATGCAAGAGCATCTCTCCTCGTCAACCAACCACGTCAGCGCATGCATTCGAGGATGAAGAGAGGTGCGACCTTCATCTTCAATTTTGAATTTGAATGTAAAATTAAATGTCTAGGCTGTTCATCCATAGAGTCATGCCTTTGTGTAGGCATAGAGCAGATCGGCCTTAAATGTTTTCAAGGCTAAGATCTAGATCCGATTTGTGAACTAGATAGCCATTCAATGCCATTCAATAGGGTAGGTAGATTAGAGGGAAGAACTCTAAGAGCCCCCTCAGGTAAAAAGATCTGAGAGGATCTCATTTTGTAATAGGAGAATAAAAAAAATAGACGAGAATCTGCGAGTAGAGAGTAGAAGAGAGGAGCCAATGCCTTGTTACAGGTCGTGCTCATGAACACCTTTGTAAACAGGCATTTTCCATTTTAATACAAACAAAAGTAGTTTTTCCTGCATGTATTTTTGTGTTATGTGGATGCCTTGGCATGTTCTATTTTATGCTGTGAATTCATGATGTAGATGTATGCTAGGCAATTACAGGTTGTTTTGATTTCGGGCTTGAGGTTCTCTATGGTTTCATGCCAGGGGGGCATGACAGAGTATTGCGGTCTCTGAATACCAGTGCACAGAAGCACTTCTGAACTCTGCGGATTCAGACAAAGACGTTCCAGGTGGGCACAGGAACTGGAATCATCAACTCAGAGGAAGACCTCAAGGTTGTTGAATACCTTGGAGGAAAGGCTGTATATGGAAACATAGTTGCAGACAAAATGTCTAAGGAGTTCTGTAGAGCTCTACCAAGTGGCATTGAGCATATGCATAGGGATGCATTTAGAAGAACTCTGTTGTGAGTTAAAGTAGAACCAGAATCACTAAGGATTCTAAGAGCTCTGTCAAGTGGGCATTGAGCAGGTGCATAGGTGTACAGAAGAGTACAAAAATGTTGGATGTTCTATGAGAAGACACTCTGCCAGGAGGGCATTGAGACAGTGTGCAGGTTGACACAGAGAATAAGAGAACTCTGTCGAGTTATGAAATTTGAAGGAAGAGTCCATTTAGGGATCTTCACAGCATTTTTGAACACCTTGCAGACTCAGAAATAGGTTGCTTGAGTGAAGGATAGCCAGGAGGGCATATAATATTCTCCATATGAGGGAGAAAGGAACAAAAGGACCAAATTTCTGAGAGTTCTGGGCTAGAGTAAAGCTCAGGAAGGATAACACTTTCATGTGCAAGATTCTGCAGAGATGCAGAAGTCATAGAATCCTTCAAGGATTTGAAAGGAGAAAAGCTCGGGAGGAATAGCGTCGCGGAGAACACAGGCGAGGCTTAAATCTTAAGAGCTCATAGAAATGGAGCAAAGGTCGAGGCCTTTGAGAAACTTGAAATTCTTCCAAGTCCCGGAAGAAAGCATAGAAGCTTAGGAGGGAGCACAACTATCATTGGATGAGTCGATAGATTTTGGACCATTGAAGTTTCTATGTCCAGGGAGCAGTAGAAGGAGTGCACAGAAGAGGAGATCGTGAGTCATCGGATCTCTCTCAGACGCCCCTCAGTCGTCAGATATTGAGCGAATCACCCGTCAGCTATCGAATCTTATAGGAGTTGCACGAGGTTTAAACTTCGTGAACAAGAGGGTGAAAGTCCCAAAATAGGCGTCGAGATATCAGGATTTCAGCCATCAGGATATTGGAAATCTATAAGATAGGAGATCGGGAATCTCCATGCTAAAAATCCCGAAATCAATCTGAGCATCCGTCCATTGAGACATGCGTAGAGATCAAGAGCCGTTGGCATTTCTCATGTCGAAAATTCGAATTTCGAGAGGATAGGAGGACAACAGCATCAGATTTCATGAAATTGCGAAATGATTAAGAACTGTCTATCATCGGAGGATGCATGGCGGAAATCCAAGAATTCAGAAAAAAATCCCGATAGGAGAGTCCATCGGTATTTCAGGATCCGACGTTTCGTGAATCCTGAAGACAGGAAGCACGCACATTTCGGAACCACGAAGTCCGAAACCCCGATAAGGTGGAAAGCTCCATCGGGTCACTTCATAAATGAAATCCCAATTTTTGATCTAGACTGTCCATCTATTGAGACATGTGGCGGAAATCTAAGGGCTCGGGAAAAGTCCCGAAAAGGAGGAGTCCATCGGAATTTCGGAATTTGGCATTTCGAGAGTTTCGAGGATGAGAAGTCGGAGCATTTCGGCATTGAAAACTCCAAAATCATGAAGCGACAAGAACCTTCCATCATAGGAGGACGCGTGGCAACAATCGAGGTTTTCGGGAAAAACCCTGACAAGGAAGAAGGTTCCATTGCGAGGCTAGTTGACGTCACATTGGAGAATCAGGATATCAGGATTCAGAGAATCGAGGGTCTCGTGCACAAGAGGCCCATGCATTTCGGCATTTGAAAGCCCGAAACCCAGAAAAGAGATAAGGTTGCGGTCTTATGAGGACTGGTCACATGGACTAGGGCATAGCCAGGAGGGGCTAAGGCGAGAAAGGTCATTTCAGGAAATCGGCAAATCGGAGATTGGGAAATCAAGAGGACAAAGAACTCTTCACATCAGTGATCAGGAAATCCCGAAACCGGAATTTAAGTCGGGGAAGTTCACGGTCATGTGCAGAAGACCGTGTGGGTGAGTAGAAGGGCCAATGGATAGGATTTTCACAGCGATTCCAGTGGGGATCGAAAGAGATGCTTCGGCTTACGAATTTTGACAGAACGATCCTTTTGACTGGGAGGTCGGGCGCAGAGACCCTGCAGGGTATGAGACTGCGTCAGAAGTTAACCTAGAACCTTAACAATCTGAAAAAATGAGTGGATCGATGGGAACTTTCCCTATGATTTTTAGCTAGATTCCATCATACCTGATTAAAAATGAGGCATTTACATTGCCTCTTATCAACATGATCATTTTATACACACGGAATAAATTCATATACCATTCTCCATCTCCCAATAGAGATTCATTATTGCACAACATTTTAGTTTGTATGATTATGTGTATTTGACAAAAAAAAGGTTCCACCCCACCTTAATGACCAAAAGGAAATAGAAATCTCACAATATCTTGGAGATAAGATTGATACTATGATAAATTATGTCATGGAGGTGTTATATAACATGATATCCAATGAATATACTTATGCATGCATCACTTCAAAGTTCCATAAACAAACTACATTTACTCATGCTACAATCCTTGAACAACTAAATTTAATCTATGTAGTTAGGGTCATGTAGGAAGAATCAACATATCTCCATAGACTTGGTTTCAAATAAGTACAGCCTTATCTTAGCAATGTGTAGCGACAATTTCTACTCTAACCAATCCCACCTACAGGGCCAAGAAATCTAGATTAGGCCATAAGTCAATCCCTAGTCAAGGACTTAGGTCGAGCTCAAAAAATCCCTCAACCATATTCATTAGGAACACTCAATCCACAAGATAAAACACATTATAATGATGGTATCATTCATTATCAATATTGAAATAATCAGTGTTGTTGACAATCTCCCAATAGAGTTTGGGAAATATACATAAGTAGTTGGATCCAAGGTATCATGAATAAAATAACATTTCTTCATCAATGAAACAACAAGCCACTTTGAGACAAAGTATTTATAAGGTAAAAAAACTTACTTACGTACATTGATAATGTAAGATCCAACAACTAGCATCCATTATCACTTTCTCTGAGCATGATAGTTCTATATAAAATTATCCCAAACCTATTTTGATTGAAGATTTTAGTGTCCCAACAAATGACTAACCTTCCAATACAATTTGAGCATGATGAATAAAGATAGTTCCTTAGAAACTTATCCCAAACCTATTATGATTGAAGATTTGAGTGTCCCAAAAAACTGAGTAACCTTCCAACACAATTTGAGCATGATGAAGAGTATCATTTTCCTTTTCTTAAGCCCACCAACACATAAACTAAACTAAGGGAGAGGACTTTAAAGTAAGTAAAAGTACAAATGTAAATTGAACATCCAAAAGTACAACTAACAATCCGAACATGAACCCAACAACCACGAGGATTTGGCATTCATCTTGAAAAGTGTGATGATTGCAATTTCCTTTTGACCCATATATGGGTTTATAAAACTAATGAACGAAACATATTTTATGTTGAATACGAAGATAGATCTATGTTTTGGTAAAAATTTGCCAATAAAATATGTAAATAAATCTACTTTGCAAATAAATCTAATTTTAAATTTATCTATGTTTTGGATGGTTTTGATATTCGTGTTGTCATGATATTGTTGTGCATATGGATTCCACATGCTATGCTAAAATTCCCATTCAATTAATACATTTTTCCATATGAGTAATGTAAAATTGTGATTTTTTTATTAAAAGAAAAAAGAAAAAATTATAGTTGGTATAGGATTGTTTGCACAATATATGAATGTAAAGTTCTCCCCAATGACTAGTTCGTTGGTCGCTCATAGAGCTATTACTTTCATCCTTTTTAATTTAATTTCAATGAAGAAAATACAAATAAGAATGATTAATAAGGGATAAAAGAGAACATGGATAATGTCTTGAAGTTCTATGATCGATGTCACTTAAGCAGGAGAAAGATTAATTAATGCTAGCAATCTCTAGTACTTTATTTTTATCTAAAGTTGACCTCCTCACCCAATTGAGAGCTCCTTCCCTAATTAATTTCCTTTGGCCTCCAACCTTACACTGGAACAACTTCCCTTGGAGAGGTATGAGAGAAAACAATACCCAATCAAAACCCTAATACAACACTAGGATATTTTGGCAACATAAGTCTAAGGATGGCTTAAGGTAATTTTTATATCCCCTTCCCCTCGATAAAGGTGTTTTGGGAGAGGGAAATCATATTGGCAAGGCCTAGATTTGAGATATACAAGTGGCACCATCATATTTATCCCATTCTATCCCCAAGAATTTATTTTTCATTAATTTTAGGGTTGGTCATGGGTTTTGAGGCATTAAGTGTGACCAAGCCTTCTATTCGTGAATATTATGAAGGAAACACACAACCAAGAGCTCATAAAAAGTTTTCTAAGTACATTTGAACCTTTCCAATGAATTTTTAAGAGTTATGGGCCTATTTGGGAGTAGAAGAAACTACTTTGGAGGTTCAAGTATAGTACATTTGGCCAATCACCTAGCTTGGTATAGGGTGACCTAATTAGAGTGATAATAAATGCCCCCTAATTTGTGAGATAATTAGGAAAATGGATGGATTGTTGTTGGGAAAAATACCCTATGGACTAGCAAACTAGGGTTAGACTTGCATGCATATTTTGACTGTAAAGAAATTACTTTTTAACCTACCACCCAAAACTTAAACCCCTCTTTCACAATACATGCATGGAAAGGAACTACTAACCTTTTTACTGATGTTTGGTGTAGATCCTCCGTTGCACTTTGCCCGCTTGCTTGCGCTGCTCCTTCCAAAGATAATCCTGCAATCAAGATAAACCACTACGCATGCATGTTATTTTTCTACTTGAGGGTAAGAAATTAAGCATAAATTAAACAAATCATAGATAACTCATGCATTGGGACGGGAAAATTATTCTTTTATTATTTTCAAAATGAATCAACTTACAATCAAAGTTGAGATCGGCCACCACTCCTTGATCCTGATCCTGGGCTCCTCCTCTTCTTTTGTCCTCCAATTGCTTTGCGTTAATTATCCTTAGGCTTGAGGAAAGGCTAAAGGGTTGGGACAATGGATTCGGCAAATGGGCAAAGTTTCTTCGCTATAATTGTCCTCCTCCAAATGGTACCCCTACCCCTTCTTTTATAGGCTAGAAGGAGCTAGGGTTTTGGACGAACTCTCGGCCATGCATGGCCGGGAGTTTCAGTTAACTAACCCATAGCTTTTTGTCCCATCGGAAACTTTCCTATTTTTGTGTTTTGTTAGGTAAACATGGGTTGTAGTAGGCCTGCCAGCATTCACACGTGTTCAATAGTGGATTAGGGTGTGTGGGCCTTGACCCAAGAGAATTTTCAAAGAGGTTTTTCAGCAGATGTTTTGGCAATCAAGGGATATGAGTTGGCCTGATGCCAGGTAAGAATGTGTGGTGCAATTTAGGGTTATAACAAATGCCCCCTAATGTGTGAGGTTAGAAGAGCATCTGATGGATGAATTACATTACCAATCTTTTACCAATATGTACTGATATTCTGAATGAGTAAGCCCAAGAATCAGGAATCAGGAGGTGCTATCTTCAAAATAACAAATGTCTCATTGAGGCGGGCATACCCATGCTCGGGATAAAATAGAACCATGGCTACCAATCAAATACATTGTATATCCATGTCAAATAACTATAAAGAGTAGCCGCGAATAATACACAGCGGAGCTACATCTCGAAATCCGAAAGACATACATATAGAGTATCCATCTCCCAGAAGCTGATTCGGCCCAATGGTTGTACTTTAAATCTCGAGAAACAACTTCAAAATCTTCTAAAACTCGGGTAGGAGTGTAATATGAGTGTATGACTGTACTACCCAGAGGTGTTTGATGGCTCGTCGGTTATGGACTTGATAATCTTGATGATCAGACTGAAGGCTTCAGTGATTTCGAATAAAGACTTGATTAGATATTCAGGATGGTCGGGTATGCGGACAAGAGACATATTGCAGAGGGTCCGACTCAGGCTCAGTGACAAACTTCTCTTGGATAATAGCATGACAAGTGATAAGAATCAGGCAGCATATATGTTAATCATAAGTCTACAAAGCAGGAGGCAACGCAAAGTCTCCATATGTCTGGAAGAGTAACCAAACGGTGGAGGACACAACTCTATATAGTGAGAAAAAGCTTCCTAAGGTCGTACTACATCCCATAGTCTGATGATCAAACAAACAGATGTGCTTCATCCAAGGGCAACTCATTATGCTGCCAATAAATAAAATACCTTTCCCATCCTCTTTTTGGGGTATATTTTATTTTTTTGTTCTTTTTTACAATTTTTGAAAAAGAATAAAGGAATATTACATTACAATGAAGGAACGAGTACTGCAAACATTCAAGCTCAAGGCACAAGGACAAGACTGATGTTCTAGGGAAATGATACTCGAGAAAAGTCCTCTAGTGGCCAAAGGTGTTAAGACGCAGAAGCAAACTGTTACAAGGCTGATGGGTAAGGTATGCAAATGTGGTTGATAGAACCCACAATGGTAACATCCTTCGATGTAAGTTTAATGAGCCTAGAGAAGGTAAGCTCAGTGGTTTTTTGTATTTAGAGAGTCTGAAAAAGCATAAAAGGAGACTCCAGTGGAGTACCTTTTTCGACAATAGTCTAGTCAATTCAAAAAAGATTTAAAGTAGCACCAAGTAGACATCAATTCAAAACCATTTTAACGAGTGTGACAACGACAAGATCACTTGGTCATTTTTTCATTTTTAAGGAGTTTGAAAAAAGCTTAACTATGGACTCCGTCAGGAATGTTCTTATAGACCAGTTTAATGAGTGTGAAAGAATAAGGTCACTCGACGATCTTTTCAATTATAGGGAGTCTAAAAAAAGATTAACTATGGACTCCATGGGGGTTTCTTTTTCATAAATTTAGTCCCTCGGGCCCAAAAAAGGAATAAAATTATACCTGAGGATACTCTTCTAAAGAATGGGAGTTCAATAGAGTATTCCTTTGTTCATACAGTTGACCGTCTGGACCGAAAAGGGGTAAAATACCGTCAGACAGACATGACTTCAAATTTCAGTTTAACGAGTGTGAAAGATCACAAGATCGCTCGGCAATCTTTTCATTTTTAGAGGGTCTGAAAAGGGATTAAAAGGAGACCCATTATGTTTTGGGAGTCCGGAGGGTAAGACAAAGAGTGAAAAAAGACCCATGAAAATGAGGCTCAAACTCGTATTCAGGAAAGACTATATGGACTCCCGAGCCTACAGTGTTGTTAGAAATGGCATGGACACCATAATGCAACCAGGACCTACCTAGGGCATACATGTTTTGGTAAGCTCTACCACCAAGTTGCGACACTTCTAGAGCATATATGACATTTCTTTGTCAGAACCAGATGGGATCAATCCTATAGCATAAGAAAAAGGCAACGAGATACAAAAGTTGGGGTGATATCCTAACCTATATGCTCAAGTTGATTTTTGAAAAAATAATTTTTTTTATGGACCGTCAATATTTTTTCGAAACTCAAAAAAAATTGTTCCAATACCTGATCAAATCCCTCCCATATAACTC
>JZKD02S2375682.1:124221-135586 GCA_000966675.3 Picea glauca | reverse complement strand
CCTATATGCTCAAGTTGATTTTTGAAAAAATAATTTTTTTTATGGACCGTCAATATTTTTTCGAAACTCAAAAAAAATTGTTCCAATACCTGATCAAATCCCTCCCATATAACTCATGGATCACTCAAAATGGTTTTTGGTATAAAGAAACTGATAAGGGGGGCCAAAAAAAGTGACAAAAAGAGGCCAAAAAGTCTATAAATAGAAGCTGGCAGCTCATTATCACCATTGCTGATTTGGAAATTGACTCTGGAGCCAAAAGACCCCCTTTGCCAAAGATCATGATTCCGGGAGCTACAGTGGACGAAACAGACTTCTGCTTGGACCAAGTAAGTACAAACTCCCTTATCTAGCTATTCAATACTTCCATTTTAGCATTTAGTTTATTTTTTGGGTGGGCGTCGACCTCAAAAAGGTCGGCCCTAGGTACATGCGGGTTGTCTAGAGATAGCCCACGTGTACACACGTGCAGTACAAAGCCTGCACACGTGTGCACGCGACTGTCACCTCTACAGGCCGCATGTACCCTCCCCCAGTGATGAAAAAGCAAGTGGAAAGAAGTATTGACCCTCCTTTACCTTGTTGTGTTGGCAGGATGTATGTCCAGTGGAGGGAAAGGGAGCATGAGGCCTCCAATGAGCTAGTGGCTGCAGACCCAAATGTTTTGGCCATGCTGATGCAGTGTGGTTTATTAAAATTCTTTTTATGTTCGTTCATGCACGCACAACCAAGGCTACTGAATGCCTTGATTGATTACTGGCACCCTGATGCAGAGGCATTTATGCTAGAGGGGAATTCCTTGGTGCCCACCACCGAGGATATTTACTTTTTGACTGGCCTCTCAAAGAGAGGGGAACCAGTCAACTTTCAGACTTTTCTTGTGGGGTCGAGTAAGGTCTCGGAGCTAATAGCTGAGTACTGCGAGGTTGGGACTGATCGTAGAGGTTCCTCGGTACCTGTTAGCGAGATTACCAACCTCACACTACAGACTATTTTATTTATTATTGGGCGGATTAGCAGCTCAACAGTCATGCATCAGGCTTCGTGCACACAGATGAACTGTTCTATTCAGTGCATGAATGCACACATTTTTTATTGGAGTACCACACTGCTGGAGTGCATGAAGAGGCAATTGACAGATTGTCGACAGTGGACACATAGGAACTTCGGGTTTGGGACCATCCTGTGTTCATTCTTTTTCGAGAGAGTTTCATGCTTCAGTCCTCGGGTTATAGTACGGGGACATCTAGCAACGTTCCCTGTAGTGTGTAGATGGGCAGTGTTACTGCTGCGACAGGGTGGTGGAAGGACCATTGAGTCCTTCAACGATGACTTTTTTGCTTGGCTGTCACGACAGATCCCTGCTATCGAGGACTACCCATACGCGGGGATCAACTTTTCGAGAGATCCAGAGATACCCGTGCCTCCTGGTGAGGAGCGAGGGGAGATGGGTAAGTCTCCACCTTTGTAGTTTTTTGTTTGCATATGTAATTTTTATGTCTTTTTTGATATATATCATTTTTGTATGCCAGAGTATTTGATGGGTGATTGTTTATTGTATGTAGATGTGGGACCCGTGCCACCTGCCGACTATGCACGGAACTGGCGTCGCCCACGGCTAGAAGCCGCAGCTGCTGCTGCTGGAGGAGCAGCAGTAGCAGGGAACCTCCCAGCAGGAGAGGCCGAGAGGGTCCTGAGGCAAGTTGAGCAGAACTTCACTGCGCTCACTCACACAGTCCCGATGGCAGAGATAGAGGACCTGCCACCATCCATGCAGACTCATGTTGTGGGGGCACCTCGGACATGGGTTCGATTGTTTAGGCGTTTAGCCCATGCAGTAGATGATTATAATAGGGCCCATAGGCCCTGAATAGACTTTAGACTATTTATGTGCCATGAGCACCTTGTTGTATATATTTTTTGAGGGCATAAGCCCGGTGACTTGTTACTGTTCCCATTTTTCAGGCGCTTGCGTCCATCTATGTACTATTAGGATTTTATGATGTTTATATTTGGTTTTTATCTCTTTTTGTGTCTTATGGATTATGTGTGCCAAAATGTATTTACATGTTTATGTCCATGATCTTTTTATATGTGGGAAAGATGCCAATCTAACATGTGATTAGCTAGTGTATCTATGATTTGGTTTAATCTCCTAGGAACATGAAAATATGTAATATAATCAAAGTTGTGTTCTAAGAGACGTACCCTAAGGAATCATCGGTGTAAAGTTGGATCATGAACCCGATATATTCTGTTTAGCTGCGACACAACCAGTTGAGCATCTAGATAGACTGGAAGGTGAGAAATACCCAATGACAATGCATCACGAAGCAACTCAATAACTGCACTATACTCAACAACATTATTTGTGGTGTCACCTAAGCATATACCTCCGGAAGATAACAATTGACCCTGTGGTGTAAAGATTACCCAAGCTGCAGAGGCAAGCCTCCGCGTGTGTCTACTAGCACCGTCCGCATACCCAACAAACACCTCGGACTCACTTGAAATCTGCCATATTGATGAAAGATAACATCAATGACACGTCCATAACACTTTTTAAAAGAAATGTAAAAAATTAACAGTACAAAGACTATACATATGTTACAAAAAGTTACCCACAGTGACCTTTCTATGAGTAATACTTCTTGAGGTAGAGCCCATTTCTAGGTTCCGCCAAATCATTCCCTTCAAAATCGACCAAACGATAAGCGCCCTTTCTTAATACCTCTTTAACAATGAAGGGTCTGAACCACATGGGTTTAAACTTTCTTACCCCCAGGGGGTCCTTATCTTGGTCATAAACCAGGACAAGGTCGCCCTCAGAAAAAATCCGATGATGGATAGACCTATCATATTGACACTTGACCTTATGTTTATGAGCCTCATTGGCTAGGGTTGCATCGCGACGCTGCTTATCAAGCTGCTCAAGGTGTACTAACCACTCTTCAAGTGGAGAAGTGTCTGGCAATAACTGTACTGCCAATTTCAGAGATGGGATTTGAAATTCGATGGGCAAGACTGCCTCTAGCTCGTAAATGAGTTGGAAAGGTGAGAAACCAGTTGTAGTCTTAACAGATGTTCGGTAAGCCCATAATGATGAGTATAACATCAAATGCCAGTTTGACTTGGCTGAGTTGATAGTTCGTTGTAGAATTGTTTTAAGAGTTTTGTTTACAGCTTCCACCTACCCGCTGGCTTCGGGGTAGTAAGGTGAGGAATGTTCTTTCCGTAACCCAAGCTTTGATGTTAATTCAGACATCATTTGGTTCTGAAAGTGACTGCCATGGTCAGTGACAATCTCTCTCGGGACGTTGAACCGTGCTATAATCTGGTTGAATAAGAAGAGAGCTGCAGTCTCTCCATCATCTTTAAATGTTGGCATAGCTTCGACCCACTTAGTGAAGTAGTCAAAAACTACGATGATATAGCGGTGCCCCCTTGCTGACAGGGGGTTGCATGTAGTGTAATCAATCCCCCACTTAATGAAGGGACCAACTGTGATGACATGAAACATGGGAGCTGGATGTGCCCTCATCTTCCGAGAGAATATTTGGCACGGATGGCACTTCTTGATCGACTCGATACAATCTTTGATAAGTGTGGGCCAAAAGTAACCTGCTCGTAAAATATTTTGGGCTATTGCCAACCCAGATAAGTGACTGCCACAGGCTCCTGTATGACAATCATTGAGCACTATGACGACTCCTCATGAGTGAGACATCAACGCAAGATGCAGTCTACACCTCTCTGATACAACGTATCATCGAATATGAGATAATTCTTAGCCTGATGGCGTATCCGTCGACGCTAGTCACGAGAAGCATATGTGGGGCACTTCAAAGTCTGGAGATACATAAGTATATCTCTGTACCAGGGGTCTGAAGATTCAATCAAAAACATATCCCCCCGGATAGGCGATTCCTCAGGCACAACGTCACCTGACTCAATCGGAAGTTCCAAAATAAGTTCTGCAGAGACCAACGACTTCTTGGACTTGGCTGAAACAAAGTCTAAGTCAAATTCTTGGAGGATGACTATCCATCTACTAATTTTTCCACCTATAACTCATCGTGTCAACATGTACTGGAATGGATTCATGACAACAACGACGGTGGTCTTGCGAAACAGAACATAGTGACAGAACCATTCAACAACATGAACTGCTGCCAATGCAAGTTTCTCAAGATGAGAATAATTAAGTTCTGGTCCTACAAGGCCTCGGCTCAGGTAATAGATCACATATTCTGAAAACGAATCATCTTCCTGAACTAAAACCATGCATATGGTTGACTCTGCAACAACAAGATATAATAAGAAATCTTTGTTATAATTAGGTGGTCGTAGCAGAGGTGCAGTTGTGAGGGCATGTTTTAATGTGTCGAATGAGCGTTGAGCGGCTTTGTCCCAGAAAAAGAGAACATCTTTCTTAAGTAAACACATAAAGCCCTTGGTGATTTCGGCATAGTTGGCGATGAAGCATCGTAAGAAGTTTTCCTTGCCTTGAAGACTTTGAAGTTGTAAGATTGTGCGTGGGGGGGGAAACTAGATTATTGCCTCCACCTTAAGAGGATCCACCATGATCCCTGTTGTTGATACAATGAAACCTAACAAACATCCTGACATGATGCAAAAGATGCACTTGTTGGGATTCAAGCGAATCCTGAAGTAGCAACAACATTCGAAGATTAGTCAGAGGTGTGTAGGATGATCCTTTCGCTTGCGAGAGCATGATGCTAAACAATCTAGATAGGCCTCGACTATATGTTTGAGGTCGTGAAACACAAAAGACATGGCTCGCTGGAAAGTGGCTCCATCATTCTTGAGGCCAAAAGGCATCTTACGATAGGAGAATGTACCCCACGGACAAATGAATGCCATTTTTTGTTGGTCTTCAGATTTGATCTAGATTTGATTATATCCCAAAAAACCATCCATGAACAAAAAGGCTTCACAACCAGCACATTCATCAATGATCTGGTCAATGAATGGGGTTGGAAAATTATCTTTTGGACATGCCTTGTTCAAATCACGGAAATCGGTACATACACGAATCGTGCCTTGTTTTTTATTGACCGACATGAGGTTTGACACCCATTGAGTCAAATCAATAGGGTAAATGAAACCTGCCTTGAGCAATTTCTCAACCTCAAGCTTAATGGCTGCTGCTTTCTTAGGATTGACTGAACAAAGTTTTTATCGAAGAGGCTTATCATCAGGATACGTTGTGATTTCATGTTCAACTATTTTTGAATCGATACCTGGCATTTCCTCATAAGACCAGGCAAAAACGTCACGAAATTCTTTAAAAAGATCTGTATAAATCTGAATCTCTTCGGGGGAGAAATCCGCCCCGACAAAGACATCTCCACGATGCCAAGTTTTTGGGAGATGTTGATAGGTATAGTTTCAGCGATAGTCGCCATATTTCCCTCAGCATAAATTTCCTGTGTAGCTAAGAGATTAATAGGACATGGTTGATCTCCCGTCATGGTGATAGTGAATTCTCCTGCCGCGATTCGACTTAACTCTGGGAGGAAATGTGATCTGTGATGAATATATTCCCAAGGTTTGTCCGGACTAGTCATTGCTTCGATTACTGCTTCGTCAGAAGGAAAGACTAAGTCTAACAAATCGATGTTGGGGAGAGAACCTTGAGCCCAGATAGGCTCTAGATGTGGATCCAATGCTTGTGCGGGAGTCAGATCAGGGTTAGTTGAAGCTTGCTAGACTAAAGAGTACGCTACTTCAGCGACCGACAAGGGCATGGACACGCCGGAGTGCCCTGTCTCATCCATCATGGCTGATGGGGAAGGAAGAATCCATGGATCCGTAAAGTAAGTCGTGCAGAACGACGAAACTTGAAAAATCTCAGCCTTGTGGTGATTAGAAATAAACTTGACATCGTCATGAGGAGGTGGGTAATCGAAAGTACCCATCAAAGATGGGCACAAACCAACTCCTACATTAATGACACCGGCTTGAGGATTATCAATCATGGGAACCGTTGATGCCCCTAAAGCTGGGTCAGGTCTAGAGAAGGACAATTGATCGATGGTCACTATCTGACCCTCGTGTGGAAACAACAAGACTCGGAAAATTGTAGCAAGCACAACTTGCATAGCATAAGTCCAACTACAACCTAACAAGAGATTATAGTCGAGGGGGGCATCGACTACCTCGACCTTGACACACATGGTCTTCCCTCCTAACTTCATAGGGAAAGAAGGAATGATGCCATGTGGTCGGAAAGAACGACCATTGAACGCAGTGAGGAGAGTAGGTGATGGAGACAAAGCGGGTTGGTCAATGGCCTTCCAACATGCTAATGTCATAACGCATGTCGAGGCGCCCTTGTCGACCACCGTGCGAAAGATATTGCATGTAAAAGTTTTCGTGGGATGAGCCACTACTATCTGAAATGCTACATGGTAAGGCAGATGAGGTTTTAAGTCGGTTGTATCTAGCATGATGGTACCCGGGTTACAAGTCTTAGTAGAGCCTAAAGCAGTTAACAAGGCTTTCCTCTGAGCAGGGCAGCTTTGAAGGACCTCCAAAGCGGACATATCACAAGGGGTTTGTGATAAATCTTCCACCACAGAGTAATTCTGGGTGGCCCTTGCGTTTGGATTGTGAGAAGCTTTCTTAAATGCACCCTTTGGAATGCATCTCATTGTTTCTCCCAACGTCTTATCGATCTGTAGAGGAAGAGATGGGAGTTCGGCTTCTTTACCATTCTCAAAGGCACTTGGTTTACTATAGTCATGTGCTCTAGTCGTTATGAAAGCATCACCCCTAACCATATATACATTCGCAGATGAAGAATTGTTTGGAGGAGGGACAGTTTCTTGGCTGCCCCCTTCGGTACTTGTAGAGGCTTGAGTTAAATTTTGCCCATGTTGAAAGGGATTAGTCAACACTGCTTGTTATTGTTGTGTGACAAGCTTTTGGTCCTCTGCAAGTCGAGGACATAGATGGGTCGGGTGGTCTTTCGCACACAAGTTGCATGGATACCTCGCCTTCCATTTTTCCGTGGTACCCTCACTAACATTATCAGTGGGTTTTTTCTCCCCCTTACCCTTCTTTCATTGTTTTTTCTTCCCTTCAGGCTGCTAGGTGGCCTTTGGGTTAGTCGTCTGCACGGAGTGTAATTTCGACGTTTGGGTAGGAGGAGCAACCAAAGCAATAGTCTAGCTGGCTGGTGAGTGTTGTATAGATAACTGTTGCAATTTCTTTGTCAATTACTTAGCGGGCTTGGTTTGTGCTGAACCAACAATACCATCGGCATGTGGTCTAGCTCTCTGTCTAGTTTTATCCAGTATAGATCGTGGTGCATCTGGCAGGATGTTGTACAATAAACCATACTGAGAATAGATGAGCTCAAACTGTTGAAACCTCATGATGGCATCTTCTTCGGAGAAAACTCCTGAAGTCACAACGTCTTTGGATAATTGGGGGACTAAAGACTTAAGGAACCACTCAAGCAAGAATGCTGGTGGGACTGGTACTTTGATTAGACTCTTTTGGCATCTCCACTCTCGGATATGATTAGAGATATGGTCCGCTGTTGTTTGTTCGAAATTGGCAAGCAGCTCTATGCCAGTGTCGTATCTCACAGGTAACTAGAAATGGTTAAGGAAGGCCATCGCCAGTTCGCCAAAACAAGAGTATCGTGAGAGATTGAGCTCGATGTACCATTTCGCGACACTCCCGATAAGAGTGCATTGAAACAATCGCAACTAGACGGAGTCATCTTTCAATGAGTTAGATGAACACTAAAGATGGAAGGTAGTCACGTGATCACCTGGATCTTCGTTAGGCTTGGCCTCAAACTTTGGAATGTCCGAAGGCAACTTCATTGGCATAGGAGGCCAACATGGATCGTGACAAATAGGATCATTTAACAACTTTGTCAAATCTAGCAAGTGTAACGTCGCCAGGAATGGGAGTTTGGGTTGCTGCTGATAGCCTGGGAAAAAGGGTCCTGGGGGTTGACTCGCACCAGGTTGCCAGGAAAAGTTTGGCTGCTAGCCCGGGTTCTGGTAGAAATAATGGCCCTGACCAACGTAAGGATTTTTCATCTATGGAGACATTATTAGCTGATTCCCCATAAAGGACATAGGATGTTGGGCATGCATCATGTTTGAAGGACTTTGGGAAGGATTACCCCATGCCGGTCCTGATGGGAGAGGCATAGAAGTCTGTCCAGGATTCCATTGACTGTGGAAAGAATTACCCTAGAACGACATTCCAGATGAGGGAATGGATCCTTGTCTTGAGTTCCAAGGTCCTGTTATATGTGCCCCTGGCGCAGGAATAGTACCTTGCGCCAGAGTAGACTGTCCAAAAATGGGAGTGCCCCCAGACGGGAAAGCGCTGGATGCGAAAGTGTTGTTACCAAACGTCCCATTCCAAACAAATGGTGATGAACCGATCGACATAGTGTGTGCAGGTGTTCCTTGACTCCCAGCTCCAAATAAACTAGTGTGTGCAGGCTGCCCGACAGACTGATGATGCAGACCACCAAGCGAAGGGAACGAAGGAGAGATATGACCTCTAGCATAAGGAAAAGCATTAAAAGGGACGGGAGTGCCTCCAAGTTGACCTTGCAGAGGAGCGTTAGAGCTCCCTTCCCCCAGACCCAAAGTCTGTAAAGTGGAGTGAGTGAGTGCAGGACTTGTACCTGAACTAGGCATCCCGTATGAAAATGGAGAGCCTGTCGCACTAGGTGTGAAGGGAGTTGTGGCCGCCGTGATAGATGGGATCAGTCCACTGTACGACGTAGTTGCAGCCGAGACCATGGTGGCCCGAACCGACGAAGACAAGTTAGGAGATGCTTCTCCTGTGGTAGCAACGGTGGTGGGAATGGATGAATTCCCAGAGGAAGTAATAATGTTTGTTTCCATAGCTGCGTGAGGCACTGACAGGCGTTCATAAAATTGAATTGGTAAAATAACTTGTGGCCAAGTATCAGTGGTTGGGGTTTCAACCGAACCAAGAGTGGAGGTTGATTCCTCCAGGAGTTGTTCGGGCACAATGGTTTGTAACCCAGTTGCCTCGAAAGACCCTTGTTGGTCTAGCTTCCGCCTCAATGGTGGCGGGGGTGGCTCCAGTATAACCGGCGGCAAGCCCAGAAGCCTTCATGACCGACAGAGCTCAGGATCCTCCACTGTGTGAGAAGATCCAATACACGCTAAGGTATCCTACACGTTCAAACAGTAACACACACTAAAAAAAGAAGCCCCTAAGATATAAGACAAGAAAACACTAAACTAGTAGGAAGAACAGTTACAACAACCAACATTAGAGCAACTTACCGGTGCAAGTGCAACTCGAACACGGAAGCACCCTCCGGGTATACTCTACAAAGCGTGGCCCGATGTCTGTCCTAGGTACCATGGTATACCCCTGTAGTCACCTGTGTATGTCCCTAAAAAGATTGGCAACTAGTTTGCCAACACGCGAATAGTCACCGAGCGGGTACAGTCGAAAGTCGGGTAGACCACAATGAGCAGGGTATCAAGCCTGAAACCTGTCAAGGGTATCGAGAGAAAATGGTCTAGAAGACAACTGAGGACCTCGAACGGATTTGAGACCCACGAAGCCCCGTGGCAAATGAAAACGACGAAATCCCAAAACAAATCCTCGATATGTGTTCTCCACTACGCTTGGTCCGGATTTGGAGGGGTTATCTCTGCTACCTTTCTGCACACGAAATCATGTTTATCCCCTGTGTTAGAGGGGGGTCCCAGATAACTTCCATGAAACTGGACTTCTACACTCCCTATCACAGACTCCAATGTTTGGTTTTGAGTGTCCTTGGAGAGTTTCCTCTCCAACCTAATCCAAGGCCCTAGTCCTGAACTAGTTTGTGAACCCTACAAACAAAAAGTCTAATAGATTTTAAATTATCATTGCTTTTATTGGATTTTTTACGTCACGAGGTATGGAGGTGAAACTGATGATGTGTAAAGACTCAAAGCAAAAACGAATGAAAAAAGATGGAAACAAAAGACTTTTACTAAATGCAAAAATCAACAACTTTTCACAAAGAAATACTTCTTTTTCTTTTCAATTTTTCTAATATTTCATGCAGCAAACATAAAGGAATTTCACTCGACTATGAACTACTTATGCTTTAAATGCACTGCAAAAAAATTATGAACAAAAAGACTTCTCCCTAGCTATTGATGCAGCAACACAATCTTCAAACAAAGAAGAAAATGAAAAAATATATATTTTTTTCTCTTTTTTTATTTATTTATGTGCTAATCAAGCAACAAAGGGAAAATATCGACAAGCCTGAAACCAAGAAAAAACAAAATTTTGTCTTAAAGCGTAGATCGCAAAGAATCAGAGCAAAGACACCCAATTGCAATTAAGAAAGCAAAGTCTCTTACGCTTGTCTAAAAACCATAAAACAAAATTTTTCTTTTTATCTTTTCTATCAAGTATCAACTAAGAAAACACAGGCTAAGGGTAAGAGGCCCTAACCTACTGACTGTTCAACCCTAGACTTAAACTCCTGAGAGCAATACTTCTCACTAAAAGAGGGGATGACTGCCCCACCTTGATTAAAAAGCAGCATGTCAAGCACACTATTGTCACTGAAACAACATGCCTGTGAATGCGTACAGAGATGAAACATGACGCATATACACGTGGTCTGACCCTGTATAGGCCGCGTGTATGCATAACTTCTAAGATAGAAAATAACAACAGACAACCCAGACCCAGAAGAGGCCTCTGGTATTGACAACTAGGGTCCCTTGAAGGCTTGGATGCTTCTTCTAACAGAAAATAAAAGCAATTGCAAGGAATAACTAAACACAACAAGACAAACTGAGACAAGACGGTGAACCAACAAGACTCAGAAAGGATCCAGAAAACCCCCTGAGAATGTATAATTCTGATAGGGAAGAGGAGGACTGCCTCTCAAGCCCTCTGAAATCCTACACGCTACTGAAACCTCCACAGCTAGCGTTCACACGCGGGCTGTAAGAGATTAGGGCGCGGGTACACGTGTGCTGGCCTTCTGCAGGCTGCGTGTACCTCTGTGTGTTCCAACAATTGTCGTCAAGCAACAGTCAGGGAAAACTGGTATAAAGAACCAGGCTCCCTGCTAGCTCAGGCTTTACGAAAAAAGATAGGCAAAGAAACAGAAAATCTAATCTCTTAAACTACCCAAAAACTCAACTAAATTCGAAAACCCTAAAGAGTATCTACCCCAGTACGTTCGCCAACTAAGTTGTTGGGAAAAATACCCTACGGACTAGTAAACTAGGGTCAGACTTGCATGCAGATTTTGACCGTAAAGAAATTACTTTTTAACCTACCACCCAAAACTTAAACCCCTCTTTCA
>JZKD02S2375682.1:103129-124151 GCA_000966675.3 Picea glauca | reverse complement strand
GGGTTAGAAATTAAGCATAAATTAAAAAAATCATAGATAACTCATGCATTGGGATGGGAAAAGTATTCTTTTATTATTTTCAAAATGAATCAACTTACAATCAAAGTCGAGACCGACAACCGCTCCTTGATCCTAATCCTGGGCTCCTCCTCTTCTTTTGTCCTCCAACTGCTTTATGTTAATTCTCCTTAGGCTTGAGGAAAAGCTAAAGGGTTGGGACAATGGATTCGACAAATGGGCAGAGTTTCTTCACTATAATTTTCCTCCTCCAAATGGTACCCCTACCCCTTCTTTTATAGGCTAGAAGGAGCTAGGGTTTTGGACAAACTCTCGGCCATGCATGGCCGGGAGTTTCACTTAACTGACCCATAACTTTTTGTCCCGTCGGAAACTTTCCTATTTTTGTGTTTTGTTAGGTAAACGCGGGCTATAGTAGGCCTGCCAGCATTCACACGTGTGCAGTAGTGGGTTAGGGCGCATGGGCCTTGACCCAAGAGAATTTTCAAAGAGGTTTTTTAGCAGATGTTTTGGCAATGAAGAGATATGAGTTGGCCTAATGCTAGGTAAGCATGTGTGGTGCAATCTAGGGTTATAACATGGATGAAATACATTATCCAATTGTCTCATAAAAGGATGCCTCTAGTAAATTGAGTGGAAATTGCTACAAACTCAAGGTTGGAAGAAAATATATGAAACATGAGCAAAGATAAATGATAACTCTCTTTCTTGAGGCATGAATGCCAATGCTCAATGAAAACAAACATGGCCACCAAAATTATTACAGTATGGATCCATGTAAAAAATGAAGTTATGTCCATGAACAATACACAATGGATCCATGTATGATAATATGTGATGATGGCCAACATAAATAATACATAGTGGATCCATGTTGAAGTGGATCAAAGAGTTGAACAAGTGGAGGAAGATTAATCCCCAAATGGTTATGATTATTGGAAGAGAAGTATAAAAGACATTGTAATGTACCCTAAATTTGACAAATTAAAAAAACATTTAAATGGGGAAAACTAAAGTCTATTATGCATGAAAAAAGTCCGTGACAAAAGAATAATTATATATTAAACCAGTAATTATATACCTGGAAAGTGTATCATTATCATTACTCATTCTAAAAGGTTGCAAGAGATCTTAAGATCCATACATCGTTTTCTATTAAGTGTCGCTAATAGAATTGACATTATAATGTTAATGTATTCATGGCTAGGCCTGTCAAGGTCCATAGCCTAGGTGTAACTTGTGTGAACCATTCATATAAGTCATAACTATATCTATAAGACATGTAACAAGACATTTTATAAAACTCAACACCTATAAACTAGACACATTTTATAAAATTAAAAACTTAAGCACTAGCATACATGGAATTGAACCTAGGGTCCGAACCCACTAAGTCCAAACCTACGCGCTAGGGGATTGTCATGTTCCATAACGGTTTACCATGTTAAATAAAACCTATGATAAACATAATGATTATCATCGGGACCCTATTATTACACCATTGGTCCACATTACACATAAATTTGTGGCCTATACACAATTTGAGAAGCATTAAAGTGAATTTAGTTGGACGATCAAACCTAGCCTTAGGAATTTAAGTTGGTTCGTAGCCATTAATGGTGGCATGCCACCTTTAATCTCTAGGTCTGAAGTTTTTCAGGAATGCTCCACTACAGGGTTTCCACTTAGGCTGGCTTCACATGGCATAGACAGGGTGGCATACCTTCCATTCTCCTCCATTATCATGAGGCATGAGGTTTCATTACCCTTCAAAGTTATTCCTTACGTTTTGTTACTCTATGTTTTTCTCCCATGGTGGTAGTGGTATGCGACTCTATGGTAGCATGGTAGCCCTTGGGCGCTCGACTGGTTGTCCACAGGCGTGTTGGCCACTGTTTTCAATTTTTCCTCTCAGTTCTATGTACAATGGTAGCAAGGACATTTAACTGGTTCCATTCATGACGTGGTGACCATGGTATCAAGTTTTATTCTCGGTTCTATGTAGAAAGATAGCAAAGGGGCATTTTAGTCGATTTCTCCATAAGTGTGGTGGTCACTAGTTCCAAATCTTTCTCTTGGCTTATGCATGGTAATTTCCCTTCCTCTGTGTATTCCATTTCACATACTCATCAAATTGATGTAATGATGTTATTTATTTTTGAAGTAAAATGTTTCTCTGTCTAATTGATTAGCCCAATAGTCTTACTGTAATGTTTTCTTTGTATTACAAGAGATTTTTGTTCCATGCCTTTCTTTATATTACACTTTCCTTATGAAATGTATTACTGTGTTGACATAATCTTTGTGCAATGTGTTCTTTAGTTTATTTTCCCCTACAGTTTATCCAACGTTGAAGGGTTCTTTGTACAATGTGTTCTCCATGTCTCGTTTTCCATTATAATGAAACTGTGTTCAAGGGTTCTCTGTACATGGGTTATTTCTTGATTTCTTTACTGTCGCAAATCCATGCTTGGGTCATGGGTAAAATTTCCTTACTTAAGAGCTCTTTTGTATTAGAGGTTTCTCTTGGGTAAGTTCATCCTTTGATTCGGGCTACTGTGATCTTATTTTTAATGGCTACTAGTCTTCCAAAACTGTAACCCTTCGAGTTCCTCCCTTGTTTTCCCATGGTCGAAAACCCTATTCCTTGTAAGCACTTTGTTTTGTTTCGGGTATGTGTAGAGGGTGTAACCCCATGTTTTCTTATTGGTATCTTACAGTGTAAGGAAGGATAACTACCAGTTTGTTATCTATCGGGAAGACTTGATAAAGACTCGGTCAAATAGCCTCGTGCCTCCATATTTTTGTTTGATCAGATTATTTAATTAAATTACACTCTGTAATATAAAGTCACTCTATATTTTATGATTTCAGAAGACCCTTGGTAATTGAAAACTTAGCAGTGAAACTCGTTGTATATCATGATATGTGTCGGTTATAAAATACCCCCATCGAGAGATAGAAATCTCTATCGCTACTAAAACCCTATATTCATTTGACAGTGGTATAAATTGTTGATTAATTATTCAAATCCACGCAGTGAAAAATTAGATATCCTTACTGGTGTAAATTTACGATTTCCTCGATTCATTCACCAGCTAGGTTTGATACTTGTAACGCATTGTTATATCTTATTAAGGTCGAGGCCAAACTTCCAGGGATTAATTTTTAAATAGGCTCTGTGAAATTTATGTTTAGACTCACTCAGAATCGTATCTCACTCTAAATTCTTGTTAAATTAATACATGTTGTGACATCATTTTTTTTTTTTTTAAATATCACTGTGTATTAAGTAAATCAATTTCTGTTTATATTAACAAATTCACTACAACACTCTTTGGCTCTTCTCATGGGTTTTCTCTTGTACACTTCCTTTGAGGTAATACTTGTGGAAATGTTAAATTATCTCTCTTGTATGTAGATTGTGTTATAATTTCTCTCTGTAATTCTAGAAGCTTGCGGGATATTAAATTATAGAACTTTAATTTAGAGTTTTTATTTCTTAATTTTATTTTCACGGTTACAGTGATATCTCATATATGTCAACTGATGATGGGTCCATTTTTCGTGCGAGGTAACCCATCAAATGAATAACGTGCCCACTCCCCTTCTCGGGTCTTGGATTTATGGCTTCGCATGGAAGCGAGGATGCTCCATTACGACATCAAAATCCAAGTTAAGTATACTTGACTCTTTATTTGATGCATCTTTAAGCATTTTGTACCTTAGTAAGTTAATAATTCTTTTATACGTTTGTTGCGGGTTTGGGAGGACAACCAATGCACTTGGAGAAGTGTGTGGCCTGTCCACAAAAGGTTTTCAGTTTCCACCTTCATCCACCAGACCTTGCGAGTATTCACAGGTAGATTTAAGTAGTTCTTTAAATTTCTATTTTGACTAGATAGGGAGTCATGTTATTTAAGGAACTCAAATTGTAACATTTTGATCTTTGATATATTGATGGTAATAAAGATGTATAAAAAAAAATTTCAACAGACTCGTACTTTATTGTATCAAATGTTTTTCTTTCATAATTGACAAAACATGTATTAGGACTGGTATTCTTTTGTTCAACATAACAACAACAAATATAAAGTAGTTTTGTTTATGCTTATATATATCTATATTCATATACATAAACTACACCATTAATAACATACTACTACAACTATTTTACACAGTGGCAACCCATATCAACTAATATGGAATACTGTTATTTCAAACAGATTTTGTTTCTAAATGAAATAACATAAGATATTGAAACCATTGTATAAATAATAAAAAACCATAAGCATAGTACCAATAATTTAAATACAAAACTGAAATACATATCTGAAAAACTCGATGTTGGGAAACAAATGGAAGAACCACATTCCACCCAACCATAGAACAAAACAACCACAATCACTTGTCCTGATCACCCCCTAGTCTGACCATGAGTCCATAAGGGCGAGCTGAATTATCCTCCTCAACTATAGTCACCATCAACAAATTAGAATATGATTTTCCTCACACTACAAGTGCTCATAACAACAAACAATTCTCAATTCCTCAACCTACTAAGCAGCATCCTGTCTCCCACATATGTTGTATATATTCTTGTGCCTAGGTCTTTCCGTTCATTTCCCTCCTTGGGGAAATTAACAACTTCCCAAATCCCAGATTTTTAGGGGCTGCTAGTGGTCAAATTCAACTTCTTCCACTTGTAAAAATCATCCCTGAGGAAACTCAAACATGTTCCCCACTCATGGAGTCATGGTCAACTATTTTTAACCTAGTTGTTGCATTTGTCTTTCAACATTTAATTTATTAAAATTTTGTCTCATACATGTGTCCAAATAAAAGAGGACAGTTGGGCAAGTCAAATCTTTTCCTAACAATCATCAAATAATTAATTACATAATATGAAATTCCAAATTCGGATTTTCCATAAATGACAAATTATTTCCAAATTTGAATTTTCCAAAAACATAAATTTATTTATAAATTCAACTTGGAATTTATTTTTCTAAAATTTGAGGATATTATAGGAAACACTAGATTTGGGGTTGTATCAATATTGAACTAGAACTGATATATCAATAGTGGGAAAAATGGCAGATGCAATGTATGCCCAAGGGATTTAAAAGCCATGTCATGTGTGAATCTACACCATGCAAATAGGTTTTTCAAAGTGAAATATGGGAGATAAAATCATGTTAGTAATCAATGAGGTAAATCACTACTGGTAACAAGGTATTTGACTACTGATGAAAGTGGGGACCATGGTATAAAGAAAATTCCTTCAAAGTGTGAATATATGTGTTGGAGCCAAACATTGGAGGAATCATCTAGGAAAGGGCCATTGATGGAAACACAATTCCAATTGAGAGGAAACCTACCACTAATGATTGTAAGTACTAAGGTACTTATGATCCTCTAGATCAAACTCCTAGAGAAATGTGTCAGAGTCAATATAAATTGATCCATTGGAGAAAAGGTAAGGAAGAATCCCTTCAACTAACATGAAGTAAAATATATTGATGAATGTATGTTGAAGTCTTGGAACAAATTTGGATGTATCCCACCAAGTACAACTTTCTACAACACAAAATGCAGTAGCATAGGGAAGTCTACTTAGTCAACAACAAATGATGAGAATCATTGCGAGGCACGAGGTGTCCCACTAAGGATGAAAATGGGATCCAAGTTACTAGCATGATCATCAACTGTTTGAATAAATGAGTTGATGTCGAACATGGGTGGAACTGCTCAATCCTAGATCAATGATGAAAATTCACTGCTAAGTGAAAATAAACAAATCAATGATGAAAGTAGGTCCCAAGGTACTAAAAGTATTTTCCTAGACCAATGTAACATAGTCAATATGGGTAGACCCAGTATATAAAGAGCAATGATGAATCTCTTCAACTAGCATGAGGTACAAGCATTTATTTGGTGGATTATAAAATTCAAACTTGACTTGGGGAATAGTCAATGTGCAAGACATGACAATGAAGGAATGGACAACACAAGTATTACAATGTTTATTTATATTTAATAATCTTTCATTTCATCACTTTGTCATTCTTTGTTCTTCTCCTTGCAATCACTGGAAGGAAAAGGGGTTTAGTGGAGGTTTTAAGTGTTCCAAGATTGACCAATCTTCTCAAATATTCCTCTACAAAAACTTATGCTAATAGTTTTGATTTTTTTTGCGAAAGTTACTTATAACTACAAATTTTTGGTTAGTTAAGGTTTTCTCATTGGTTCATTATATGTTAAGGAAAATTTGTTCACTATATACAAGTACCAATTAGTGCAATGTATGTCCAAGTGCACTGGGATGCTGCAAAGTTGTACACATGGATGAAATACATATTCACAACAACTAGTGCATTAGAGAGTCGTATGCATTGCCCCATCGACATAGTGATGGTGGCAAGCAAAATGTTGAGTTATTGCAATGTTGATATTTTCCATAGAAACAATGGTGTACACTTTAATGTATGGAGCACCGATACCCATATCAAAATAAAAAGCAATAGCATATTATTTGGTTACAATCAATGAAGCACATATTAGAAACAAAACCACCAATGTGTATAATAACAATAAGAGCACTGCTTTATCTTTGTGACACCCCATAGTGCACCAAACAATATTTTTCAAATCCACACATGCATCATCTATATTAAATATTAAATAATCACATAAAATTAAATTATTCTTATATTAGTATGTTTTTATAATTTAATTAATACATTTTAATGTAACATTGTGTAAATGTAGTGTATTGTGTAATTAAATGAATAAAGATAATGACATGACAATTAACATCAACATTTTTTCATTATTCTATTGTAAAATCATGCATATTTAATAGACAAATATTTAATGGACACCATAATGTGTTATAAAACATGCAATAGAATAATAAACACCATTATATTATTTAAGAATACCAAGCATTGTTATATTAAGGGTGAATATCTTGATCAAAATATGTTCGTTATAATATTTGGTAACATCTCATATAAAATGGGACAATAGGTGTGCAATAAAAAAAAATATCAAAGTTTTACAAAATTATATTTGCCATTCCTTGCTTGAGCTGTTTTATTTTATTTGCTCTAGTTTGTTCGTTTCTTCCCACTCAGGGATGTTACATCTGCATTAGTTGCAACATTACAATCATTATTTTGATTCTCAACATCTTGATTTTTTATTTACAAACATAGAAATCAAGTGTAACTATGAGTATATTAACATTTTTGAGTGCAAAAATTGGCATATTTTTATTGATATATCATTTTTTATTTCTAAGATATACGTGATCTGTAGAAATTGATAAATTTATCATAGCAGTGATTCTTTCACAAACAATACATCATGGCAGTGAAAACAACCAAAAACATCATGCCTAGGTTAGAAAGCTTCAAAGGCATGCAAGAAAAAAGTCAGAAAAAGAATGAAAACCAAAAATAAAATGGAATCAATATTTCAGCAAGCCCCTAAGAGAAAACTATAAATATGGAGCTATGTAATGGGAAAATGGTTACACAATTTAATATTATCATTGCTATTATTGAGTCATTTTGGATAAGCTATTGTAAAGAGTTGTGGGAATTATTATGCTTGCACAATAGGGTGGAGTTTGTAATACGTATCTGGGAATAAATCTACTCAGTGTATGGCAATTTTGAGATGGTGATAATATAAAGGATTGTTTGGGTCCTAAAAGTTTAGTATAATGTGTATGAATCCATAGTTTCAATGTTGCACAAGTACTTCTGTCATATGTATTTAGTCTTTAATCATTATTTATGAATGTTTTTGTGTGTTGATTGATGTATGAATCTAAAGTAATGATAAAGATTAAGATGTATTTGCTTTGACTTAGTTCATCTCACATGGCTCTTCTGAGCTTCAGGTGAGACCTTCTTCCTTTGAGATTAAATAAACTAAGCTAGAACTTCTAAAATACAATGATACCTCTTTGTTGGTAACCTCCCATAACCTTAGTGTCGATTTTGGATCAACAAATTTTATAGATCAATCTCGTTCATTGATAACATTATTATAATGAACTAGGTACTAATTTGTAACTAATGAACTTTATTTGCAATTTTCTTATTGTTTGCAAAAAAAAATCAACAAATAATATATATATATATATATATATATATATATATATATATATATATATATATATATATATATATATATATATATATATATAAAACATACACTTTTGAATATTCCAAGTTTCAAAAGGTAAATTGAATTATTGCGTGGAAATTGCCCAGTTACACATAGGGTTCAAAATTGAACACGTTAGAGATCAAAGGCCTTCCAACACGTCCTAGAAGTAGGATTGAAAATATACCAGTCATAAAAAAATGTTTGTTTTTATTTTTGCTAATTATTTGAGAAATGTAAAATAAATTTTAAAATTCCACGTGAAGGGTGAAAGTTTGAAGTGTCCATCATTTAATTTTTTCAAGAACAAAATCCGAAGACTCTAGATTCTTCCGACTTCCAAGTCACGAATAACCTATGAGTTCAGGTTGTCACTGACACACTGTCACTGTCGTATTGCACTTAATAAATGTAAAGATGAAAAGATTGTTTTGTTGTCTGAGCCTCGAGGTTCTTAAAATAACACATTTTTTGAGGGAAACTTTGAATTTGGATGGTGGACCATGCCCTAATCCTCCTGAATCGAAGAGTTTAATCTCAAAAGCCCAGTTGTTGGTTCTAGAGAATTTCTTCCCTGATCAGTCAAGTGTACCCAAAGCCTGTGTAGAGAATTATGATGCCCTCTTAAACATTCTCAGCGTGTCACTAGGCCACAGGAAACCGATGGGCTAATTTCTTGGCAGTAGACTTCTTTCAGGCGCAATTTATCACTTCATTTTTTCAATTTACACAGACAAATCTTCAACCTTGGTGGTTGTTATGATATACACATAGAGGTTAAATTTTATTTATCCATTTTAAACTCAAGTTGTTGAGTTCACATCATTTTTTGATCATTGTTCTATTTTTCTTTTCACAACAATGGGGTTTTGTTTTTAGTGTAGATGAGATGGATTTTGAAAATGCTATGGGGTTTTGTTTGTTTTTAGTCTAGCATTTTCTAATCATGGTTCTATTTTTCTTTTCATAGCAATGGGGTTTTGTTTTTAGTGTAGATGAGATGGATTTTGAAAATGCTATGGGGTTTTATTTGTTTTTAGTCTAGAAGGGATGGATTTTGAAAATGTTTTTTTATTTAGTTGTTTTAGTTTGTTTTTAGTCTAGATGGGATGGATTTTGAAAATGTTTTTTTTTATTTAGTTGTTTTATTTTGTAATTGATATAATTGAGTTTTTTTTGAGGTGGTAAAATTTATCATAATTTACTTGTTAGTTAAGAGTGAACTACATTTATTAATAATTGTTCAGTAAGTAAATAAAGATTGATGCATCATTTTTATTGGAAGAAAATCATATCGCCTAAAATAATCCATTCTCAATAAGAAACAGACTTGCAAAATTCCCTGAACCAGATTCACATAATAAATCATTTTCTAGTTACTGTTGGTTTTTTCTTTTTACTGCAATGATTTAAAAATGTATTTTGTTTTTATAGTAAGTAAATAAGGATTGATGCATCATTTCTATTGGAAGAAAATCACACCGCCTAAAATAATTCATTCTCAATAAGAAATAGACTAGAATTGATATCCCTGAACCATATTCAAATAATAAATCATTTTCTAGTTACTGTTGGATTTTTCTTTTCACTGCCATGGTTTAAAAATGTATTTTGTTTTTATAGCAGATTCTTCTAGTTGTTTTATTAAGTAATTTAAATTCTTTTATCTTTATTTAGTTGTTTTATTTTGTAATTTAAATTTTGCTATCTTTTATTTAGTTGTGTATTGAAATTAAATTTATTTTTGGAAATCAGTCATTTAGCTATGTATTGATTGAGTTGTTTTGTTTTCTAACTGACATTTACATTTTTTGGATTAATCATTGGCCATATATTCAGATAGCATCTTATTTTTCGTTGATGTAAAATTTTTCATTTTATAACCATGATTAAAAAGTGTTTTTACTATCTTTTAATTAGCTCTGTTTTGTTTTGTAATTAACTTTTACTTACTTTTTTTTAATGCATAGACCAGTTTGCTATGTTTATATAGTAGATAATTTTCTGATTATTGGCAGAATTTTTTTAAGGATGATAAAAAATTAGTTGTTCTCTCTTTTGTTTAACTATTCTATCTTTTATGAGGGGCTTTCTTCTATAATTGATATTCACTTTTCCTGACATAATGGTAATCTTTTATGATAGTTGACAGACTAGAACTTCTATGTAAACACGGTTAAGCTGCATCTCTGTAATATGCATTCTACTTTGGTTTTATGCATTGGTGGTTCATTCCCTCCGGATGATTGACAATGACACCCAAGAATGGTGGGAAAGGAGTTCTGCACTTGTTGGTGTAGAGTCCAACCAGGTTGTCATGTTTTTCCAGACCCGACTGATGGACATCTTGCAGGAACCCAGACGAGGCTCGACCCCTCAATCGCAGAATGGGCATGCAAGACCCAATAGATGGACATTATGCAGGAGACCAAACAAGGCTTGACCCCTCGACCCAAAATGTGCATGCAGAGGGTAATTTATGAGGGAAGTCTTGAGGAACATATACATTCTACCATTGATTTGTCATCTTCAAACCCTCATGTAGATTGTGCACGCGGAACATGAAGGTCCTCTGGCCACATAATGTGAAGGGACTTGACAAAATATTGATTTGTGTATTAAAGAAGAGCAGAGTGGTGCATAGCAAAGAGAGGAACCCCACCATTCCCACCATCAATCACTTATCTCAAGTAGGAAACAAATAGGTATCTATATTGATTATGTTTGTTCATAATAATACTAATGTCTTATCCTGAGAACTCTTGCAAAGCAGAGCAAATAGGGTAATGGGTTGTTAAGCTCATTTTTTTTTAAATTTCTCTTATTGTTATTTATTTTGTTGTTGTTTTTTCTATGTCAATGGTTATTTGTCTATTGAATACAACATGTCCATGCTTTAATTTTTTCTCTGCTTGCAACGTGTTTCTAGATTTTGGATTTTTTTAGTTTTGTTTTTGTATTGCTTGCATTTGGTTTCACATGGGAGATGAGATGATAGTTTGCTTGGTTAAACCCTATATCTATGTGCTTGTAGATGAAGAAATATTGTCGAGGGGCGTTGGTGAAGGCTGGGTAGTCTGCAGAAGAAAAACACTATCAAATCTACTCTGAAGGATTCTTATTCAAGGTATTTCTCATTTATTTCCCACTAGACTAGATTAAGAGCCTCTAAAAAATCTATGTTATATTTTATTAAAAATATAGAAGAGTTGTTATAGAAACTTGGAAAATAAAATTCCTTAGGGCTTTGGGGATATTCTTCCAATCTACTTTGCTATCTTGGTAGGAGTATCCAATTTTGGAACTATGTAGTATTCATGTTTGCAATATTTTCTTGTTTCAGTGTTCAAATTTCACTATTTATCCAAGTTTGGACATAGAAAATGAAAACACAATGTAATCTATGTGATAGGTTAGTCTTTGGTTTAAATACTGATATTTTTTTTACATGTGTTTTTCCTGTTTTGGTATTTCTTGAGCTTTGTTGCCATGAATACTTTTATTTTTTAATCAAAGAAACTTGATGGCCATATTTGTCTCATGTTTTATTTATTATCTTTATTTTTTAACAATAAATGTTGTTAAATTTAGAAAACAATTTTGCCTCCAAAATTATGCATTTTAACAAGTGCATTTGCTACATTATTTCTGTTCATTTTTTTAGGATCATGTATAAAATCATTTTCCAAGTAATTGCATTTGCTACATTATTTATGTTCATTTTTAAGGATCATTTATAAAGTTTTATTTATTATCTTTATTTTTTAATAATAAATTTGGATTGGTTGTTAAATTTAGAAAACAATTTTGCCTCCAAAATTATGCATTTTAACAAGTGCATTTGCTACATTATTTATGTTCACTTTTTTAGGATTATGTATAAAATCATTTTCCAAGTAATTGCATTTGCTACATTATTTCTGTTCATTTTTAAGGATCACCTATAAAGTCATTTTCGTGATAGATAGTCATCTAAGTTTTAACACTAATAATTTTAAGATATTAATAATTTGGATTTACAAATTTCTTTATTAGAGATAAATTCGATTGGAAATATAATATTTTCGAGATTAATTGCCGGATAATCCACAGTTGGTGTCATTTTTGTCATCGACCTTTCGAATCCGAATCGGGATTCATCATCAGGACTAATCGTCAGTTACAAAGCTTGTTGATCCTCAAAATTGTCCTGCATCTACTATTAATTGACGAAGATCAGCAAGCTTTGTAACTGACGATGACGATGAATCCCGATTCGGATTCAAACGTCGATGACAAAAATGACACCAACTGTGGATTATCCGGCAATTAATCTCGAAACTACTCACCACAGAAATCTTAAAACAATATAATATTTTATTTAACATATTTTTTTTTTTAAATATGTACTTAATTTATTGTTGTTAATTAAAATCTAATTTTTTTGAAAACTTTTCATTGTTGAAGGACCCCATAAGTATATACCCTTCTCACTAGAATTAAAACCCACCCTTAGAATTTGATTACTGGTTACACACATTTACTTAAGGAATATGTTTGTTCAAATTCATGAACATAAATGATGAAAGTAACGTGTGTACGGAACGTGAGACTAAGAAAGTTATGTAAAAAAAGAAAGTTATGTGTTCGAAATGTGAAAAAGGAATTTATATGTAGAAACACGGCATACGTTATCGTGGTAAAGTCAATTATATGTATCATTTAAATTGCCCAGAAGTTGCCTCTTGGCGCTATTGCCCAGAAGTTGATAACTCTGTAAGTTTAATTGCAACAAACATATAATCGACAACTCAGCGACTCAACGCTTTCCTGTTCGATTCATAACTCTGTAAGTGTAATTGTAACTAGCATATATGGAGCAGTTTAAATGTTCGGATGTGTTTTTTATCCATTTTATTAGGATAAAAGAAATGATATGGGGTTAAAGTATTCGACATATTAATGCATTCAAAATGGAGAAGGTTAAGTTTGGAGCAATCTTTTCTTTTGAGTTTAGCTTTAAGTGAATTTGAATCAGGTTAGATTAGTTTAACTGAATCAAAATTTCATGTATTTCGGAACTTTAATTAGAAGTTTTGCTCCATTTTAAACCAACCCAGATGCTCAAAAAATCATCAAAATTCTAGATTGATAGAAATTAAAAACAAACTTCCTAATTAACCTACTCCATTCAAAATTACAATTTAAACAATAAAAAATTAAAAAACACTACTCAAACTTAACTTTGAACGTACAGTATAGTTTTCCACAGTAATGTTATATCATATGTTATTAATGGTTATGTCAGATAATGGCAGATCAACTCAATTAGGGAGGCACCGTCATACGACGCGACCCGGACCGTGGATTCTCTATACCATGGCAACTGCTGCTGTTGTCGTGTCTGATGATGGCAGATCAAATCAGCTAAGGACTCGTCATCATACCGCGGCGACGCCAACGCCGTCATCTCCATCTCGATTACCAACGGCCCCCTCTACCGACGGTGATGCTGCTGCTGTTGTTTCCCCGCAAACTCAAAATCCGACGACCATGCTTGTACTCGACGTCCACGAGGACAAAGCGCGTGCCGACATTATTGCCCTTTTCGGGTATTTCGATGCACAAACAACGCAATTACAGGGAGGCTACGACAACCTTGGTGCTGCCATATACACTACATTAAATCTTTTCGTGGTTTTTCAAGTAGCGCTTATCGGTGCCATCTCTTACTGTGCGCAGAAAATGAAGGGTTCCATTGGGTGTGAGAGTTGGTGGAATCTGCTCATTCTATCGGCCACTGCTCTGTCAGCCCTTGCCTCCACAGGAACGATTGTTGTGGTCCTCCACAAATTCCTTGAGCAGTTCCAACTGTCCAAACTTGGACGGCAAACGCAATGATCTACTTGATTGTTGTCTTCAAAATGAAAGATTGACGATGACGCATCGACTTCTCTTGTCGAACTACAGAGGGATCAGCGTATTTCGTGCAGCAGATCATACGGAATTTTGTTGGTGGTTACAGAGAGCTGCATTTCTTGTGATTTTAGTAGCAAATTGCAGCTTGCCTGTTGTTCTTGTTATCCTGCATTCATATCTTATGTTGTGACAATATTTTAGGCGAGTAATAACCAGCTTGCATTTCTTGTGATTTTAGTAGCAATTGCAGCTTGCCTGTTGTTCTGGTTAGCCTGCATTCATATTCATATCTTATGTTGTGACAATATTTTAGGCAAGTAATAATCAGCAACCAGTTTGTTAAATGTTGTGGTAAGTAGTATATACATCAAATGTTGTGGTAGGTGGTATATATATCATGAGATATATCTAAATATATATATTACTAGCACAGCCGTAAAGTACACCACTGTGAATTAAATAATGGCATAAGATGCTTCGCCATTCAATATGAAAAGCATGGACAGCTGAAATGCACATAGAGCTGAGGAAATCCAAAAGTTAATCTTAAATGTGGTAATTCCAAAAGTTAATGATTTAAGTGGCAATCATATGGTGGTACAGTAATTTCTTAATATGATTAAGTAAATGTTAAAAAGTTGATGCATTCAAAAATACAAGGAAGTTATGAAGAGTAAATCACATTCATTGATTTGGGAGGACGACTAAGAATATGCCAGGATCTTCAATTGTTAGCCATCAGATTAGAATTTTAGATTAAAAGGTGATTAATTATGCCCATCTCCAATAGGTATACGCCTTTCCATATAAATATGATTAAACAATTTATATACCAACCTCCTCAACATAAATATATACCAACCTTCTCAACATGAATATATACCACCTACCCCAATATTTGAATGAAATGCCATTAAGTAGTGATTGCTTATTGTACAAACCAGAATTATCATACAAAAATGTGATTTCTTACCTTCAAATTAAATTACTCATGAAAATATATAGAATCTCATTATTTATATTAATTTAATTTGTTTTTAATGGCTTTCTAACTTTTATGATTGGGTTTAATGATTAAGTATTTATTTTTGTTTAGATTTTGGTTTTTCAACGTTTATATGGTTAAGTTTAATGACTAAGAATATTCTTTTTAATTCCTTTTTATAAGGACTTTCTATTTTTATGCATGGGTTTAATGATTAAGTATTTATTTTTGTTTAGATTCTGGTTTTTTAATGTTTATTATGGTTGGGTTTAATGACTAAGAATATTCATTTTCTTTAGATTCCAAATTATGAAAATAAGATGTATACATTTCATTGTTAAAATATTTCTTTTTTAAAAAAAATTAATACATAAATTTAATATTTAAAAAAATAATAAATATTATTATTAAAAAAATTAATTATTAATTTTTTAAATTAAAGTTTTATTATTATTATTTAAAAAAAATTATTATTATTATTTTAAATTAAAGTGATAAATAAAATGTGATGAGATTAATTTCATTATCATATTTTTTAAATAAGTTTTTTAATTGTTCTATTTTTTTACTCTTTTCTTTGAATTTGACAACATAAATCAGTCTGAAATCACAATTTTTTGTTATTTAAATTGCATTTTTGAATATAGAAATGGATTTGGCATGTTGAAAAATCAAAGTGCAAAAAGAACAAAAACTTAATACATTTAAACTAAGATTAAAAAAAAAAAATTATAAAATGTGATGTAACTCATTTCTTATTTTCTAAATGGTTTCATCTTGGTTCTAGTTGTCATAATTACATTACACTTGAGTTAACACTATTATAATTATAATAATGAGAAAGTCTAAACATTTTTTTTTAAAAGATCCTAAAAATCAATAGAGTATTCTAAAAGTTCTATCTTTTAGCTGTTTTCCAAATATTTTTTTAATTTGGTTTTGCCGGATGATGAATGGTTGGGTTTGCAGATTTGACTAACTAAGTTTTTATAATCCGAGTGTCTCAGGGATTTTTCAACAGACTGAATCCATTTATGCATTTAAAAATGTAATTTAAACAACATAAAATAGCAATTTTGTCCAGATTTACATCACTGTGAAACCCCCCAAAAAGATTACAATTAATAATAATACCCAGTTAACTTACTTAAAAGGAAGTAGAGCTTAGCAACCTTTGACAACAAAACTATCAAACAAAACTATCAATCACCTAAAAAAAAACAATAATAAATCATTCCTGTCGCATCTGCTTATGTATTTTGCATGCTTCGAAATTAGAGTTTCTTCTTTTATACTGCCCTTTTATACTTCCCTTGAAGCAGCTGCATGTGGATATGGAGATCTGTACAGGCAAGGCTATGGAGTCAACATGACCGCTCTCAGCATCACTCTTTTCAAAGGAGGGCAGGCTTGGGGGGCATGTTCTGAACTGGGATGTGTGGAGGATCTTCTATATTGCCATCAGGGCACTTCATTCCTCGTCACAGTTACGAATTTCTGCCCTCTGAACTAAAGCTTCCCCGGTGACGATGGTAGGTGGTGCAATTCCCCTTGCCAACATTTTGTACTGTCCATATCCGCCTTTCCGCCTTTGTGAATGTCGTCTGGAAAATCGACACCATGAACGTTCTTTACAAGAGGTGGGGAAAAATTTAGTCTTATGGAATTTGCATTGCCGGTGAATCGAATTCATGACTTAAATTAGGGTTTTATTATTGTTGTAGCAGCATTTCCAGAGTTCACTGTGTGAAGGAAGGGGAATAAGGTTTGCAATAAACGAAAAGGATTTTTGACTGACGATTTTGATAAGTAATGAGGGTAGTCTAACTTTTTGGTTAAGTTTTCATGGATGGGTCGATGTATTTCATAACGATAATTCAGGAGCTCACCCACTCTTACTGACGTGGAAATAGGGAGGTCAGAAAATCGAAGAACTTTTCTCTGGATGAGAAAAGGGTATTCCTTCCCACCTGGACTAGAGGGGAGTTTGGGACCCACCCACCATACTCACGCTTTAGGTGCTGAATATTCAGAAACTTTTTGGTTGTTTTCTGGTGAATTTTTTTTTGTTTGATTTTGTCCAAAATCAGGTGAGGAATGGTTGGATCTACGGATTTGAGTGGTTAAGTTTATATAATTTGAGTGCTTCTGGGGTTTGTCAACAAGATGAACCCATTTATGCATTCAGAAATGCAATTTAAACAATAGAACATAATATTTTTGTCCAGATTTACATCCCCAGATTCAGACCAAAAAACCCAAAAAATAGAACGTTTAGCGAACCCCATAAACCCAAAAGATAGAACGTTTAGCCAACCCCATAATTAATGTGGGGGATAAAGAGCTTGTTGTTGTCCTTATTAACACTTGCAAACGTGAGCTAAGTCTGGCTCACTTAGTGTGTCCTTGGAGGCATAATGCCTAGGTTCACAACCCACACTGTCACTTTGACCGGAACCTCTTCTGTGTAATGAACCTCATAATTTACCAACCAAAAAAAAAATTATGTTTATAGAAGAAGGGGTCTTTGCTATCATAATTCCATTAAAATGGAACTAACCTTAGCTTACTCTCTATTATTTAGTTAAATAATTCCTACAAATTTCTACTTCCACAAGATTGTTTTATTTAATACATCTTGACTAAAACGAGTAGAAAGGTGATACGGGAAAGGTCCCAAGGCTTTAGTGAATCCCTTTATGCCTCTATTCCTTACCTATTTGCGTAGGGCTATAGATATAAGTGCACTCTCATAAAACATGCTAAAACTCATTTTAGCATAAGGCTCTATGTTTACATCCAGTCCACTTGTTGATTTTTAACCTTGGAGACTTTAACTAGTTCGTAACCATAATAGTCGTGGGGTCGAATCTTAAATGCTAGGTAACTGGTCTAACTACCACATTCCGGTTATCGATTGGTTCTTGGAACCGGTGGCTTAACTAGCGTTATAAGCCTCTACACTAGTGGATAATTTGACAAGTAGGATTGAATTATGATCCAAAAATAGCACAAAGGGCGTGAATGCGCATTTAACTTCCGTTGAGTCATTAAGGGGTCAAATCTGACATTCTTTAAAGGGTTATTCCATGGTCCAGGTAGTTAAAGCTCCGCGACTTCATTAATGGTAGTTCTATGCATTCCAATGAATTGAACGAGCTCAATACCCAAAGTGTCATATCGACTCTGCCCTTGTCAAATGGTTAACTATCCTTCGCACTCTCCACATTTACTCTAAGTTAACAAGGCGTATTTAGGGTTAGGGTGGGTTTCCAGTTTGCCAATGTTGAGTTCTACGAAGACGTTCTGTGTAACAAAATGTGGAGGCGAAGTTTTGTCAAGGTGTTTGCTCCATGGTTGTAATAGATGGCGTGGTCCACATCCCTGGTAAGTTCTTTCCTTATGCATGATACTATGGCTGATAAGGAAATGGTGGTGTAATTTACGGATTTTGTTTTGTTGGTGTAATCTCTGAAATGCTTTGTTGTCATCCTAAATCCTGTAGAAGTGATTTTTCTTTTGAGTTTGTTGTTGTTCCTCCTCTAGTTATAGAGAGGAATCACTAGCCTCGTTTATCTACGTTTCGAGATCTAGATTTTCTCTAGTGGCCTCCTGTCGTGAACCAGGGTCCATAACCAAATTATTCGAGAGTCTGAGGGAGGGTTCTATTTGGAGGGATAACCCTACTATGTGCTTTGTTTTACTTGCATGGTACCTGTGTGACCCTACCTCCATAGCATCCAAGAGCCTTAACTGGACCTTTCCCTGCATTACTCCTCCTTTTCTATACTAAATATTTTCCAAAAGTATACTTTGTAAAATATTTGGTTGGAACAACTTTGTATTACTGTTACCTTATACAGTTCTGTGTAGTTTGGTTATGGTCGACTAGACTCAATCAGTTAGATGTATTCCCAGTTAAGAATAAATGATTTATACTCTGTTTAGGCCAAGGTACAAAGTGCAGTTTATGTTTCACAGGGATTTTAGTATAGTCGATTACTATATTCCATTATCCATTAGTTGTTGCGTGAAGATCTTTCTTATGATATTTTAAGTCATTTTCGAGGATTGAAACATATCACTAATGATGGGCCATGTTTGATACTAGGGTATCCATCAGTGAGTTATGGCATTATCCACCCTCAGCCCTGGGCGTCTGTCCTGACATAAAGAAACAAGAAGAAAGAAATCCTAGGAGCTGCGAGCCAGAAGTTAAGTAACGTCTTGGTATGATGTATTAATAATTCATATGCTTCTTAAAATTCTTCCTCGTATATCATATTCTAATCTTCGACTGTGATAATTTCTCCAAGGTTTCATTTACGCGAGGATTTCGGATGTTCATCCACAATCTTGATACAAAAGGTAATCGAGTTCTCGTTTGTAACTCCTCCAGAGTTCAAACAAACACGGTCACAAAAGAATGTAGTCACTCAGTATAGTTTTTTTCTCAGTTTCCTATCGAACTTGAAAGGGGAGGAATTCCCAAATGTAACATAAAGTTGGGTCCAGTTATTATAGCATGACTCTAGCATCGATTTATCTACATAATTGCTCTATTTTTTGAATGAATGAAAAGACTGTTGAGTTAATTGTTTGAATCTCTCCTTACTCCAAAATTTATTTACTGTGATTAAACCTTAAATCAAATGTTCTATTTAGATTATGAATGTTTGAAATTCGAAAGGTATTAGATCTAAATTACCAAATATACATCATTTATTTTCATTCGACATTCTTTATGTATAATTTCGATATGATTTGTTCTGGGTTTGTAATACATATATTGGATCAATAATGATCTAAGTAAGGTTACGATTCTGTGTTGTATTTCTAGAATGCGGATCTAAAAATATGTATGCGGATTTATGTACAGAACTCTACGAAATTATATTTCCCTTTCTATGCATCTCCTTACCTTTACTCTTACAGAGTATCCTACTTCTGTAATAACCTATATTTGAACAACGTGACTTATTCAAATCTTATTTGGTACTATACCGAGTTTTTAAGGAGAAGTTTCAGACTCTCCAATTCAATATTTTCTTTATATCTAAGGCGTTGACTACCAATTGGTATCGTCTATTTACCTATACAATGTGACATCAGATTTTTGTATATAAGTACGTCTGTTACAGTTACATCATTTTTTTGTTTAAATAATGATACCACACAAATTATCAACTGCAAATAAATAAATATATAATTCTATATGTAATTATATAAATAATATTTATGGTTTTGGAGTGCCCATACCGTCCTCTGTCCCTTCTCTTTCAGTACTATCTGAGAAGGGAAGGCTCAACTATAAAATACCAACTCCCAGAAATCCACTTTTATAGAGAAATACATAAACTTATCGGATGTACATATTTGTTCAGTTTCTGAATCATACATCAATATTTACCTAGAATTCCAATTATAGAAGTGGAAATTCCAAAACTAAGCTATCTGTTATAAGCTTCACATAACGACTAGATTTCATCCACGAAAAATTATTTCACTTTAGCAACACTAGCTACATTATCACAGATATATATAATCATTCAAAACAGAGAAGGAGAATAATACATATCTGAACCAATTGCGGGAAAACAAAGGAAAAAACCACGATCCTCCCAACCGTAGAATAGGGTATCTAAATCACTTGCCCAATTCACCCCCTAGCCTGACCATGAGTCCATGAGGGCTCACTCGAAAAACTCCTCCTCATAAATGTTTTTCCGTCTCAGCAGACTTCTCTTGCCTCACACTCCAACATAAGTGTTCATAACAACAAGAGAAAAACAGTAGTCTCTCTTCCCAACATACTCGGCAATGTCCTACCTCCTGTTATCCTCATTTTTGGTTATCAAGATGATGACATGATAATGACATGGTGATAGAAGATCTAGCTCTTCTTTAAGATCATTTTCATGAAGAAAGTTACACTTGTCA